>JAJJMB010012081.1:990475-1044186 GCA_023531105.1 Papaver atlanticum
TTTAATATTAGGGTTAGGGTAAATTTTCAAGCTCTTGCTTTTCCTTCGATTGAAGTATTATTTTTCTTGATTAGGGTGCGGATTACTTCAACTGGTTCCTATTGTGATTCCTGATGATGATGGTGTGGTAGTTGTGATGAAGCAGAAGATGGTCAGTTTGCCAAGAAGATTTCTCGTTACACTATTGTCTGTTTTGTGAGGTCAGGTAATTACTTTTTTTTTTAATGGAATGAATTACTAGAAGATTGCTCGTTACACTGCTTGTTTGTGATGTTTATTTTTTGTTTCTTCAATTTGGCTTTCAGGGATTTTATGATATCATGAGTTGATATTGTTTCTATTTGGGTGGTGGTTGAGAAGGAATTTCATTGTTTCAGTTCGGGTGGTGATTTTGAAGTATTTTATGAAATGGGTATCATTGGTGGGTTGAGTTCAATTATGATTCCATTATATTTATTGAAATTTTTAGTTTGTTTACATATTCTAGATTGGATTCTAATGGATTATATACTGTTTTTAATATTTTATTATTATTATTTTGTAATCTTTGGTTTAGCAAGAATACAAATCAAAAGTAAGTATTTGGTTTTCTCAAAGTTCAGATTTTGATAAGGAAATTAGTGGAATTGGTAAGTATTTTTATTCTAGTTTGGTTTATGTGAAGGAATTGGTATGGATCGTCTTCAGTGGATGAACCAATTTGCTTAGTACAAGAGCATAATAGACCTGCTTAATTATGATGTCAAATTCTTTGGTGATGGAGATGATTCTATACAGTTGTGGTCACTCTCTCACTCTTTCTCTTTGTACTATGTAAATGGATGTTAGCTTAGTAGTAGTGTTATGAATAGGTTTTGGTTATGATGGATGTGAATGTGAAACAATACTTGGACTACATTTAGGATTGCGAGTCTGGAGTCTATAAAACAAGCCACGGTTACTGAGTGTGAGGTCTATTACCGTTTGTTTTCCCTATGGTATACTGTGAGGTATGATAAGCACGTAAGTGTGACGCATTTTCACCCATAACTACGTTATCTAGGACTCATTTTATTTCTAATAAAGTTGTTTTAAGTCTTTTCTAGGGAATAAGCTCTTGCGGCAAAATTGGCTCGAAAAGTGGTGTTTTACACCCCCAGGATAGAGTACTAAAGGCACCCCAGAAATGCACCGGAAGCACCCCAAAAACGTGTCAGAGGAACCCCGGAAAAATTACTATCTACGCCCAAAAATTACTATTTGCACCCCATAAGACAAGTGCTAAAGGGACACCCGTGCAGGATTAGGGGGAGGACATCTTCTTCTCAAATTCAAAAAATAAATTTTGGCGGGAAAACCATTTCTTCTCTGGCAGAATTTCGATCGGATGTTTGGACGTGATTTAGTGAGATTCAATCCCTGAAACTTAGTGGGTAAACGTGATATGACTATAGAAAGCTGGTATGGGTGTTCGTTTGGATAAGAATTGGCTGAATCGTGTCATGGAGCAAAACAGGGCAACACGTGCATGGGTGAAATATTTCACGGGATTGCATGAGTTTTGGAGAATTTGAACGTGTTCTGAATGGGTATGATGACTAGAGCAACAGTTTGGAGCGTAAATAAGTTATATTTGGAGATTAATCCATCTGCAAACGCGTGGAGAAGCTAAAACAGGAAATTATTGCCGTGAGAATAAAAATAATAAAGAGGAGAGATTTTGAAGTTATGGAGGAGATTCGATGCATCTTTCGGGTATAAATAGATTACCCAGGGGGTAGAACAGAGCCATGATAGACGCATTATTGTGTCTAATATGTCCCAATTGTATATATTGTTAGTGTTCGATTTTGTATTTATTTTGTTATTTTATGTCTTTGTAGGTATTTTTAGAGAAATAAGCTCTTGCGGCGAAATTGGCTCGAAAAGTGGTGTTTTACACCCCAGGATAGAGTACTAAAGGCACCCCAGAAATGCACCGGAAGCACCCCAAAAATGTGTCGGAGGAACCCCGAAAAAATTACTATCTACGCCCAAAAATTACTATTTGCACCCAATAAGACAAGTGCTAAAGGGACACCCGTGCAGGATTAGGGGGAGGACATGTTCTTCTCAAATTCAAAAGAATATTTTTGGCGGGAAAATAAACTTATTTCTCTGTCAGATTTTCGATCGATTTTTGGACGTGATTTAGTGAGATTCAATCCATGAAACTTAATGGGTAGACGTGATATGACCATAGAAAGCTGTTATGGGTGTCTGTTTGGATTAGAATTGGTTGTAATCATCGCATGGAGCAAAACAGAGTTACACACATTTTCACGGGATAACATGAATTATAGTGAGTTTGATGCCTGTAATGCACGAGTTTGGAGTGCGTTGGACCGTAATGGATACAAATAAGGAGATTTGACTTCTAAAAACGTGTGGAGGAGCTAAACAGAGAATGAAAATCTTGATTATTCCCGTACCATGAATAAAAGATATTGTGAATATTTTGGAATTAATGGAGGAGATTCAACGCCTGTTTTTGGTATAAATAGAGTCCCTGAGAGACTTAGAGAGGGGTCGAGAGTTTGGGGAGCTGAGGAGAGCCAGAGAAGAAGCAATCACAAGTTGCAGAACTCGGTTTCTGCTGCTGCTGATGAACGCGAAGAACAAAAGCATGTAAAGGAAAGTCGTTGAAAACTGTCGCTTAATTGCGACAGTTCCCAACTCCTTTCCAGCGACCGCAGAACAGTGTCTACAACACTTCTATTGTATCGTTCATTTTGAGACGATTTTTGTGCGTCGCAGATTCATGTTTTCCACCATTTTCTTTTTTTTCTCTCCATTGTAAACACCATTTGAGCTATAAATAAATCTTTTGAGCGTGTTTTCATCATGATGAGCTAAACCCCAACACTGGGACGACGGAGGAGGTCGAACTTCATACATGGATAAATTTGTTTTATTCTTTTTTATGACTTTTGCACTAAAATTAATTGAAATATGATTCGATTAAATTGGTTGTCATTTTATTAGATGGGTCATGCTTAGCTTAGGTGATTTGATGTCCCATGCTTAACATTTACAATCAATGTTTTGAGAATCTACCTTGGAAAAAATAGAGTCCATGTTTACCTTATGTTATGGAGATTGGCCGAATCCTTAGTTCCAGTACCTCTCGCCCATTGTTTAATATTTTTGTATATAATTTTTATTAAATTTAAAAACTCGAATCTTCACGAGTCTCAACGAACCTTTTACTACAACAAAGTTGAAATTACATCAAGCCATAGAAGAAAGTGCAGAGAAGTCTCTCTGCTGGTGCAGGAAAGAAGAAGCTGAAGAACATAAGACGCACAGAACAGTCGCAAAGAAGTATCGTTCTTCAACAGCAGACCACAGTTATCGTTTATAAACATTACCTGATTGTAACGGTGATTTCTGTAACGACCATTAGGTGTTGCAGATTCTCTGTATTATTATTCCCCTTCAATAAAAATACATTTTGAGCCATGTTTCTAACTTATGAGTGTGTTTTGAGCATGATGAGCTAAACCCTAACGCTGGGACGATGGAGGAGGCCGAACTTCATACATGGGTAAATTTATTTTTATTCTTTTTATGACTTTTGCACTAAAATTAATTAAAATATGATTTTGATTAATTAGTTATTATTTTATTAGATGGGTCATGCTTGCTTAGATGTTTGATGTCCCATGCTTACGACTTATAACTAATGTTTTGAGAATCTACCATAGCAAAATAAGAGTCCATGTTTAAATTTCTTGAGCTAAAACTGTCAAAGAATAACTAATTGAACCTTATGTTATGAAGATTGGCCAAATCCTTAGTTCCAGTACCTCTCACCATTGTTTATATTCTTTGTATATAATTATTTAGTATTTTAAAAACTTTAATCTCTACAAGTCCGAGAGTTTGAACCTCATATCTACAACAACTTTAAAATCACATCAAGGTACTCAATGGAGTTTGACATGTGTAGTTTTGTGAAAGTAACTTAGGTGATTAATAGTGTGGAATGATCTCTTTTTTATTAGAAAACCAATGAAACGAGTTGTTACTATGATTAAGTTGTTAATGGTTGTTGATTTGTCATCTGCAGCAGGGTGCCCGACTATTTCGCAAGCCATTCACTCATTAGGTATAGTTGTTTTCAAATTTATAACATGTAACTATCATGTCCAATTTTAAACTCAATTGTACTTATATCTTGTAGGACAGAAATTCGTACCTCGACTAGCTCAATGAGTTCTGTTACAAAACCACTTAAGTTTCTCCGCCCACATTATGGAACATTAGATACTTTCTAACAATGGAAGATTCGGAGTTGAAGGTGCAATTTGTCCTTTTATCCTTTTAGTTGACTTATCTGGATTATTTGACAACTTATTTGTTTCACTTATTCTTTTTAAGTGAAAAAATACCTAGCCGACACACTTTCCGTTTTGGAAGATTCAGAGTTCAAGGTGCAATTTGTCCCTTTATCCTTTTAGGTTTACTTATCGGTATTAGTTGACAACTTATCTGTTTCACATATACTTTTTAAGTGCAGAAATACTTAGCCGACACACTTTCTTCTTTGGCATTAACAACGTCTGTCGAAGTATAACGGGTAGGTGAAAGCTTCACAGTTTACTCTTTGTTTTTGCAGTCACAGTTTGAACTTTAATAAGGGATAACCTTGAATTGTAATTATAACAATAGATGAAGTTATAGGGCATGTTTTTCATTTAAGGGTCATTCTAATCTAGCTACTAGCATAGTTTTCTACTAAAATACTTGATTAAATATCTCGAACAATTGAAGTGGCTTGTGTTTGTTCATTTTGCATGTTCTGCATCTGCTGGAGAAACTAAATAATTTGTTCTCCGGTTGGGTGAGATTAGTTAGGAACTGGGCAGATATACAAAGAGCCTAAAGGTGAGAGAAGTAATCGATAGAGTAGCATTCTCTCCAGATCTTACTAGCTGGAAAGCATTTCTTGCACACTTCACACACTTCTTCATAAGAGTGGTGACCTTCCTGGTCCTTGTTTACATCTTAGCTCACCGATATTGAAACTGAATATTATTCTTTATTTTCTTCTTAAAACGGCATATTTCATGTTTCCTGTTTTTCTCCATCTTTCAAGTATCACTCTTTGTATAAGATTTGAAGTTCATTTGTTCAATTGCGGTAATTGGTTTTATTTACTTTGTGACTGCGTTTTTGTTTGAAGGCTGTATCTATTATGGTTTTGGGAAGTTACCCTTTCATAGCTAAGCTATCTGGACCCAACTTTTTCTTGTGAATAAATATTGCATCTCTTCTGAAGAGTTTTTTTAATCGGTAAGTCCAAGCTAAAAGTTGAATGGTTTCTTTACTCTAGTTTCAAGGATGCTAACTTTGGGTCCTAAATGACTACACAGACTTCTATTTTCACTGGGTTTGTCATCCTACAAAACACCACATTAGTAAGTCTCTCTCTCACCCGTGGTTTCGTTTTGTCTTGGATTTTAACTGTTACATTAGATGGTTTTATAACTTCGATATTTTGATAATAGTCTCAGCGCCAAAGAGGAGCTGCAAATGGAATTTCATCAACTACAATGTCTCTATTCAAATTATTCGGTCCAACTGGTGGTGGTGCCATGTAAGTATAATGTTGTTTGTATTCTCAATGTGGTACAAGAACTAGTTTACACTCATTAGCCATTTACGCAGTCATGAAAGTCCTAGACAAAATGCCCTTTGATGATATCGGTGATGATAGAAGATGTTAGAAGTTTAACATCCAGCTGCTAAGGTAAAGATAGACAGACACAATTGGCATCCTTACATTTGTGAGTTATATAGGTACTTGCAGAGTTAACAGAGATTCAAGATTGAGAAGTTGGAGATGGGACTACTTCTATTGCAATTGTTGCTACATAATTTCTCAAGGTAACACTTTCTGGAAAATTGATTTAGTTCTTTCTACATAATCATTTGTTATTGAGGTTCATTGGTCTGTAGCATAATGGATCTTGATGTTAATTGATATTTACTACTCTCTAAGTGGCAACATAGACTATTGATTAATGTTTCTCTTGCTGACAGATCATGGGTGATGTTCCATCTCTTTCAAACTTTGGAGAAGATTGGCAATGCGGAACTTGAAGTTTGAACTTCTAAGTAGATTTGATTTTTTTAGTTCCTCATTTGGTATTTGATGGTGTGATTGCTGGTGCATGATGATGTGATTCTTCTTGGTTTCCGTATTACTATAAATGGATTAGCTTGCATATATACCTATAGTTGCTCTCTACTTTTCTCATGTTTAGGTACTCTTACAGTGTCATATGCCATGTAATATTTTTGAACTTGTCGGGCAGTTAATCATTTTTGCTTGTTTGAACTTATCTTTCAGGTTTTAAACTCGGGTCTGCGAAACATATAACAGAAGCAATAGTGAAGAAGTACGGTGTCGTAAGGTTGACTTCTGAAGTTGAAGGACTAGCTGTGCTGAAAACAACCTAGGTAACCATTCACCGCTCTTGGCGCAGCTTAGTAACTTTGTGTATTATGTATTTCTCCGTTGGATGCACACCTATCCATATGTCACTACATTTTAATTTGTGTAATGGCAGTTTGATTAAGATACTCCCATACTCGAATAATGTTAGTTTCGTTGTAATATAACCAAATAAGAAAATTCCATCAGCGGTTTAAATATCATGTCATGGTTCTTGTGACTGAACCCTACTCTTAGTTCATAATATTGAGTTATGCATGAGTGGTTTTTGTGTCGAATGTATCACCAGGTGGGTTTAGTCAGGATTTGTTAGTTTTTTTTCTTTCACACAACTCTATTTTGCTGGAATTTGTCTTTGTATCAACTCTGTAACCATTTTTCCATTCTAAGTTCACCATTGTGATTAGTTTCTTCTCAAATCTTGCAGACAAGTTCTGCGCCGTGCTCAGGGTGTGTTATACTTGATAGACACAGGGCTCACAGCAAAGGAAAGTGAGTGCTTAGCTTCAAGAACTCCTTTAGTTTTGGTTCTTAAGATTTACTCTTTATAAAACTAAGTTGAATACTTTCTTCTTGGAAGTATTCATGCCTTGTAGAATACTGTAGTCGGGTATTCGTGCATTGTATATATAATACTTCAGTGGGTATGTACAGATTTTATTGCAAAAATAGTTGAATCTGAATGCTATTGTGGATTCCATGGGTTACTTGTTGAAGACGGATTCGATTATATGAAAGTGTCATTTCTAAGGGATATCAAAGCTCAACAAAGAAGTTTGAGGTTTGTTTCGCCAGCAAACATGTTCCATCTTCTGGTTTGGCTATTACATAGTTTTGTTTCTGAATGTAACTTGCTTTTCTTGGTATTTCATTGATAAGAGATGGGGATTGAGAAACACAGATAATGGACAAGCTCCGCTCGGACTCTGGTAAATCAAAAGAACCTATCTGAGCATCATTCCTTGTTATTATTTTAGTTGTTATTAGTTTCTCTAAGTCTCATTACAAATCGTATTAAGTTCAAGGTTCTATTTCGTCTTTCAAGTTTTAAACTTGGGTTTGCGAAACATACATCAGAAGCAATAGTGATCTCCAAGGAAGCATTGGTACTTGGTTTTCGAATCTCCAATAAGATCAGACCTCAACAAGAATGCTTATGAAGATCCATTTGTCTTCACTGGAACCGCGAATGAAGCTCCTCAATTTCGGCAACTGTTGGAGATGATGAGTATTGGGATGGAGATATTCAGGTAATAATGCTGGTTTCTAACACTTGTTTAGTGGCTTTTCTTGTAAGATTTACATTGGTCATAACTCAAGATCTTAATCATTTTTGTGTAATTTGAACCCAATGAATCGATGAATGTTAAATTGAATGATTATTTGTGTGCAAGTTTAATTTGGTTCTCATTTTTATTTGATTTGAATTTTGGTATCATTTGAGTTTGATTTGATTCTCATTTGAATTCTAATTTGAGTTTCATTTGAATTCCGGTTTGAGTTTCATTTGTGTTTGATTTGAGATTTAGTCAGATTCAGTCAGGCCAGACAGCCAAATCTGAATCTTTTTTTATATATATTAAGATTTATATCTACGATTGATTGAGGTCAGTCATAACGTGCTGACCGTTAACATCGGTCGTTGATATAAGATTTTCAACGACCCGCACGGCCACGACGCTCAAACAACGACCCTTTCCCCGACTTCCAAAGCAAGTCATTTAACTCGTATATATGACTTGCTTCGACGGTCGCGAAACTACTATTTTCCACTAGTGACACCTCCTAAATCGAAGATTCAGGTCAAATCTGGCTTAAAGAAGCGCAGTCAACAAAACCAATTTCATTTATTCTCAATAATGAAGAAGATAAACTTCTCTTACAGAGTTATACCCAATGATAATCCCTAAAGATTACTCAATGGATAGTGGACACGTGACAAACAATCAAACGGACAAGAACTAATTACTGAGGCACTCTACTATCTAGACTAGAGGCAGCCAAAATGGTAGCCCGTACACATGAAGTCAGAATAAGGAGTGAACTGCTAAACCTTAGTATGCAACAAATCTCAACCTTTTTCCTTAAAAAAACAATTAACTTATTATAAATAACTAACCATTTAATTATATGCTAGATATTATGTACATTTTTCAGCATTTTTTTTTAATATTAAAAACCAATGAAATTGCTTTTGAAAGATACCGCTAATTAAAGAAAATCGTCAAAATGTAACCTAATTGCTTCTTTTTATTGAAGCATGATATTATTAAAAGAAGTTAGATTATAATTTGTCTTGAGTATGTTGTACCCACGGAATCATAAAATAGAGTTTGACTAATAAAAGATGGGATTGCCTAGTCCCATATTTTAGTTGATAAATTCCCCGTTTGACTTCCATCTGCTGCTTGATTGGCTAGCTCGTCTGCCGCTTGATTTCCTTCCCTGTAGTTGTGTTGAATAGCATCCTATGGGATTTGTCGAAATCTGATTTTTATTTCCTCTATCATTCCCGATATGTGCCAAGGTGGTGGGGCAGAGGAGGTGATGAATCGCAGAAGGTTTTCTGAATTGGTTTCAAAGAGAACTCTTGGCCATTGTCTTTCCACTGCTGTTCTTGATGCCAATAGCAGAGGCCAGGTTTCTGCAGTTAAGGCAGTCGTGATTCCTAATGGTTGAGCTAGAGTCATTAAAGTTCGTGCGGCAGAATCTCTGCTATATAGTGTAAGCTAACAATTGACGTTTGTACGCTAGATATTGTCTATATTTTTCACCATTTTTAGAATAAAAATCCCCTAATTAAGTTTAGATATAATTGGTTTGTTCCGTGCAAGGATGTGCACAAAATTGGATTCTCAAATTACTAGCCCACGTTCCTATTCTTCACACGTTAGCTCTGGTGGGGATTGTGTCGATCATGGTACATCATTTTCCTCATTTCATGGAGGCTAAACACGATTTTTACGTGCGGTCAATTGAGATCGCAACAAAACATGAATCGGGTTTCCTCGATTGCTCGTGAGTTCATCCTTAATTGATGGTCAACAACAAAATAACTTTGCCATGAGCTGGGAATCAACAGAATCAACCCTTTTTCGGAAACATTTGATATCTTCCCAAAATTTTGGCATGATCCTTATTTCAGAATGACCTCATTTCGCGTTGTTTTAAAGTAATATAAAAGGCAGTTGTTATGCACTTATGGGGATATAAACCGGAGAGTTTCCAGTAGGGATATCTTTGCAGAGTTTGTGGAACGAACACAATATCTAGTTCAAGCTTTTCGATATATGAAAGTAAAAGCCTGGCTATATACATCAAGATTGTACTTCTTTTACATAAGCACATGTCAATCTCTGGGGGCTTCCTCTCACTTCTTTCTCTTTTCGACTGTTTGGTATTTCCCGCATCCTCCCTTTCTACTGTACACCGCCAACTACATTTATTTAAGATGTTGAAGACAATATCAGCACCGTTTCATCATGTTGTTCAGATTGTGAGTTATGATTCAATTCCTAAATTTCTAGTTATATAGTGATTAGAATAATAATTAGAATTTATTAGTTCGATTGTACTTGTTCTCCATGAAATTTATTATGCCAAGCATAACCATATGATGTAATGTATGCTTCAAAAAAAAGAAAAAAAAGATTTCCATCTCTGACCAGACATACTATCTACTGTTGATAAAAAAAATTCTCCATGCAAAATATCTTAATGACATATGTATAAAACAGTGGTTCTACACAGGCCGTGTGTGACAGCACTGGGCCAGGTTTTCTTTTCTGTTCTTCTTTCTGGGCCAGGTTTTGTGCGAGTTTCCTTGGCGGCTTTTTTTGTGTCGGTCTTTTTAGACTTTTTGTGTATAAAATTACATTGATTCTGTATGAGCCGTCATATTAGACTAGGTTAAAACCCCGCTCACATTAGGGGTGGGCTCCACCCATATGGAAGGGTTCACACAGAAAATTAAAAGCATAATATTAATGAATTTTTTAATGTGGCAGCAACCCAGTTTCCGCAATGAGCGAGAACCAAGTTTTCACTAGCTATTAGAATTCAGAAGTGATAGACACACCGAGGGATTTATCCCGCAATTTCGGTGTTGTCTCATAAATTCATGGGCTCCACTACCAAGGGAGTTTAGCAGGGGTCCACTTATTTGTGGTGGGTCTCAGAAAGTTGTGAGAGGGTACCGAGGTTGCGGGATAAATCCCACGGTGCATATATCATTTCTGATTAGAATTTGACAAATTTTGATGGTTTTTGTGTCTGCTTACTTTAGCCTGGTTGCTCATTACTAGATGTTGGAGAGAAAAATGACTATGCACACCAAACTTGCTCTTGTAATTTACACCACTGCAATTAGGATCAGTCGGAGACGCTGAGTTATTTCCTTGATTACAAACGAAGGCAATTTTTGAAGATTGTTAATATGTTTCTTCTTATGTATGATCCGGTGTGGTTGTTTTTTTTTTCTTCCAAATGACACGCACCTCTACGTCTTGTATATGCCCGTTATGATATCCCCTTGTGTAGGATGACTTACCGCAGTAATAAAGAAATTGCAGCAGTTTCATGTTCTTTCTCCGATATTTATGTTTCAGCTGCAGTCACTAGCTACCATTGTTTTCATGTGTATGTTATGCATGCTGTGATGATGTAGAAACAAGAGATTATTTTGATGAGTTGGTTTGTTAATTACGCAACAACTTTCAGAATAATCAAAATACGACATGGGACCAGCAGTATCGGGGCATTAGCTATATTGTGAGCACAAAGAACATATGTCTTTAAAAAAAAAAAAAATCTAAGCCGAGAACCTAGTTCTCACGAGCTAAGCCGTTCTTGTCATAAAATTTAACAAATTTTTCTCCTTTTTTTTTACAGGAAAACATAGGCTGGAAGTCTAATGGGAGAACATAGTAGAGCTGGTAGTCAAAGAGATACCACCACTCCTGAACATCGAGTTTTTACAATGCATAGCCATATGAAAGGAGCTTAAATTATAAAGTCTATGGATAGGAGTAAGTCCTATTAGAACAAAAGAAATGATCTGCTGTTGTACGTCAATTGTAGCATTTTGTTGATTCCTAAGAGTTTCATGATAACTGAGTTGGTATCTTCCTTGCACAGCATTATGGTATAGTATTTTGAAACGAGCTAGAATTTCATTGGTTTCAGCTTGGATTTCGACGTTGGTATCTTCCTGTTGCTCCCCATTCTCTATTGTGTCGTGGATATCCTCTAGTACCAATGATGTTTCCTGCAAAATCTTTAGCAGTAAGTGTAGTGAAATAGTATAGAGTTTCAGGGTCCTGTAAAGTGCAAATTTGTATTTGGATTCCATAATCTCCCCTTTGGTCTGACTCATGAGAGTAACTGTCATTATTAGTGACAAGAGTGCTACTCTCATTACTATGATGACTCTGATTGAGAATATGATGTGTCAGATGGTGCACTCTATTATAATCACACAAGTGCTGTTGTATGCTGATAATAGTGTTTGTGGCATTTGGTTGAATGTGCCTAAAGATATAGTCACATCTAGCTTTCCAAATGATCCAGCAAGTAGTTGCAAATATTCTGATGTTCTTACTAGTGGTTTCAGAATTAAACCAAGTGTTCAACCAATCCAAAAAGTTTATATTGCTATCAAATTTTCCATGTGTGGCACCAAGGAGTGATTGCCATACAGAAGTGGCAGCAGGACAATTGAGAAACATATGTGTTATTGTTTCCTCCCTACAGTTGCATAGTTTGCATATTGGGTCAATTTAATGGAGAATGCTTGAAGTTTTAGCATCAGTAGGTAAGATTCCATGGGCACATTTCCATTGGAAATTTTTGATGACTGGAGCAATATCCATTTTCCACAGGGTTTTCCAGTTGCTAGTCTGGATATCATTTCTGTAAAGATGATCCATTTTAGCCTTGTATAGAGATTTCACTGTGAAATTCCCAGAATCTGTTAGGTTCCACACTATTGTATCTTCCTCTTCAGGATGAGTGACAATGTTGTGGATTAGTTCAGAAATTATGGTAGGGAACCAGGTAGTGGTGAGATTAAAGTTCCAATCACCAGAAGGTAAGAGGAGATGTTCAACCATATTTATCTCTTCAGGACAACCAATTGGTTTAGATATTTTGGAGGATATTGAAGGAATCCAAATATCCTCCCAAATTCTAAAAAATTAATTTACCATTGAAATTCTCCAGGAGCTGTGTTATTAGATGTTTTATACCTTCTAGAATGCCTTTCCATATCCAGGAGTCACCATCTTTTGCTTTAGTGTCCATATTAAGGACATTTCTACCAATGAGATACTTGGCATCCATAAGTTGGAACCAGAGAGAGTCTTTGTCCCTTTCCAGTCTCCAACCAATTTTTGTTATCATGGCACTATTAAAGAGTTCCATATTCTTGAAACCTAAACCTCCCATATCTTTGGGTTTGCAGACAGCTGTCCAGGCCTTTGGATAGTAACCTTTTGGGTTTTCTAAACTTTCCCCCCCAGAAGAAGTCTCTTTGTAGCTTGTTAAGATCTTTGCAAGTTTGCTTTGGAAGTTTAAAGCAATTCATCTGGTAAATGCTGGTGGTGGTGGTGACAGAACTGATAAGGACATGTCTGCCAGCAGGATTCAATGGGCTATTCTTACAGTTGATCCATCTTTGTTTCATTTTGTCCACTCTAGGCCTAAAGGAGAGAATCTTGCTTCTGTGAGTAAAAAGAAGAGATCCAAGGTATTTATCATGAAGGTTAAGAACTTGGACTCCCATGTTGCTGCTGATAATGTTGCCTAGATTGGGGTCAGTGTTGTTGCTGAAGAAGACCCCAGATTTATTGAAGTTAATTAGCAGGCCAGAAGTGTCATTGAATATTTGGAAAATATCCATTAGATTTTGGCTATCCATCTTATTGGCTTTGTATAAAACCACGCAGTCATCTGCAAACAAGAGATGGTTGATAGATGGTGCATTCTTGCATATTTTTAAGCCAGTGATTAGTCCCAAATCCTCAGCATTGGATAAGGTTCTTGAGAGAGCTTCCATACAGAAGAGGAAAAGATAAGGTGACAAAGGGTCACCTTGCCTTAAACCTCTGGATGGTTTAAAGAACTTGTCAGGAGAACCATTGACAAGAACAACAGAAGTTGTAGTATATATACATTGGTGAATTAAGCTACACCAATAAGAGTTAAAACCAATTTTCTTCATAATAGCTAACAGGAATTCCCATTCAACCCTGTCAAAGGCTTTAGCCATGTCAATTTTTATACCCATACTGCTATTTGCACCTTTTTTTTACCTCTTTTAGACCTCATGGTATGTATTATCTCATGAGTTATAACAATATTGTCAGAGATTTGTCTACCAGGAATGAAAGCTGTCTGGTATGGGGAGATGATCTTGTTAAGATAAGGTTTCATTCTCTAAGCAATAAGTTTAGATATGATCTTATAAGTAGTGTTGCAAAGACTAATAGGTCTGAAATGGTTGGGGAAGAAGGGGTGTTTGTTTTGGGTATAAGGGAGATGAAAGTGAAATTAATTTCTTTGAGCATGTGACCAGAAGAGAAGAAATTTTGAACCATCTTAACAATGTCAGGACCCAAAATGTCCCAATTAGCTTGGAAGAAATTAGCAGAGAAACCATCAGGTCCTTGGAGCTTTGTCTCCTTCCATGCTAAAGACAATATTCTTAATTTCAGTCATATCTGGGGAATGAGGGTGTTGTCATGGTTGTTGATGGTAGTTGGTATGAGGTTTACGATTTCAGGATTTATGATAATGGATTCAGCAGTAGACATTTTGGAGAAGTGGTTGGTGAAGTAAGCAACTACTTCCTGATATTCAGATAGCCATTTTCCAGTTTCATCTCGGATGGTATCTATTTTGTTTCTCTTGGTTCTGCATTTAGAGGCTCTGTGGAAGTAGTCAGTGTTCCTGTCACCTAACTTGATAATTTGATCTCTGCTCTTAGTCTTCCAGAAGCATTCTTCAATGTCCATCCAATACTTGAGATTAATTCTGGCTATTTTAAGAGCCTCTCCTCTATCTCTTCTGAAGTAATTTTTGTAAAGCCAATCCATATGTTTTTTACAGTCTTCCACATTAGTTTTGATATTTACATACACTTCTTTGTTCCAAATTCTCAATTGGAGTTTAATATTCTTTAGTTTTCTAGCAATTAGGAAGGCACTAGACCCTGAGAGCTATTTTCTCCAGCAATCAGCTATAATAGCTTTGCATTCATCATGATTCAACCAAGGGCCAAAGAACTTGAAAGGTATTTTACCACTCTTCCAATGCGGGTTAGAATTTAGTAAGATAGGATGGTGATCATACCATATTGCCAGCATATTAGATATAGTGGTATTGGGGAACAAGTGTAACCAGCTATCAGTAGCAAGTCCTCTATCTAGTCTCTGTTCAGTTAGAGCAGGACCAGATCTTTTATTGGACCAAGTAAAAGGGCTACCTGTAAATCCAATATCCACCAAATCCAAATCAAGAATTTTGTTTTGGAAACAAGTTGCTTCCACAGTGTGAATTGGAATAACACTATATTTTGTTTTAAGAGCAGTGTTTTCCAACCTACTCCATGATTCCACCTTTTTTTTCCAGCTCATAAGGGCTACCATAGTAACCAGTAAACAACCAATTATAGTGGCATTAATATGGTTTAGTGAGTAGTCAATGATCTCAATAGCTATGGTTCTTTTCCAAATCAAAATTAGACCCCCAGCAGTACCACTGACCCCTCCTGGTTCCACAAACCAGAAGTTGTGAACATTTAACTCTCTCATGATTTTTTTGATGGGAGTTTTGTTTTGTCTGGTTTCAGAGAGATAGATAATGTCAGGATTTAGTTTATTCAACATATCATTTAGATATTTCTCAGTATTTTTTATGCCTAACCCCTGACAGTTCCAAGCAAGAGCTATAAAGAATTGCCAGAAGTATGATACTAGGGGATACTTAGAGGTAGCTCTTCTAGCAATGTGATCAAAGAAGGTGTAAGAGTACTGTGTGTCAATTAGAGGTGTATTGATAGTGGTTAATCTAAGTAATCTACTAATAAAAATGTGGAAACTGTTATTGGAAGCTAAAAAGAGAAGAATAAGGGTTACCTTGTATTCAAGAGAGTTGTCCTCCTAGATACCATTAGCCAGATTCTGAGTATGAGAAGAAGTCCTATGCTGATCTGTCATTCTTGAGTCCAAATCTTTGAATCTTTTTGATGCCCCAGAGTGATTAGAATTGAGAGATTCCTCTTCCATTATGTTGATGGACTTCTTTCTCTTTGGTTCAGCAACATCTGAGTCAATAGGATGGTCTATCTGAGGTTCAAACTGGTGATTCTTTTTCTTAGTTTTCCAGGATTCCTTTTTTTTCTTAGCTATTTCAAGGTCCATTCTTTCTTTAATTTGGGATAAGAGTGGGGAGGGTGTTAAAAGGAAAGAGCTTTGTGTGTGTGTGTGGGGGGGGGGAATTGATGGGATTAAAGGGTTTGTCTGGGGTTGTGTGGGATTTGGATCCTTGAGCTCTAGCTGCAACTTTCAGGTTTGGATTTTTCTATAGTTGCTGGTGAGCTTCTTAACCAAGTCCATCTTTCTGTTCCTCAGCTAGCAAGCAATGACATCGAGATGCTAGGATGGTTCAGTTAAGCCATTTGGAAGGGGTTGGTCTCCAAAGATGACTGGGTCACTTGAGGAGGCAGCTAAGTTAGCAACAACACTTTCCAATTCCAGCTTCTTGGCATGTCTCATTTTGGCTTCAAATTCCATAGCAATATCCTTTTCAGAGTAGGACTGGTAGATAATAGCTTTTCCAGTAAGGATACTTCTCTGTTTTTGAGATAATGAGGATTAAGGTGGGTTACTTGGCATGTTGATGACATGTGTTTGATTTGGAGGGGTTGGACAGGGTGGGCTTGGATGATCAAGGATTCTACAGACTTTGCAAAATTTGATACCAAGAAGAGCATAAGAAAATTCTAACCAGTGAGAAATGGTGGTGGTTTCAAATGCTTCTATTCTAAACTTTAAGGGTCTAGTAACATCCTTATTAAGCTTGACTTCCATATTCTTCTCAAATCTGTCTCTTCCATAAGGTTTCATAGCTTCTTGAAAAGTTCCATCTGGTTTCAGAATATTTTTGATATCAGGGATGATGTGTTTAGGAATTCTTTTGATCAGGAGCCAGATCATGACTTTGGAGAAGAGCTCTTCATCAATGAGTTCAGGGCCTCCAGCAGGGACTTCAACCAGAACCATAAGTTTGTCAAATACACCTCTTGTTCCCCCTCTTCTCAAAATAGCATAGTCTTCCTCATGGTAAGCCTCAAAGTGTTGAAGTTTCTTTTTCTGTTCCAAAACTCAATATCAATTCTACTAAGCATTTCCCAATTGTTATTGATGAAATTGCTGACTCTGGAAGTCTCAAAGCATATATTACTGCACAGTTTTCCAATGAAGCACCATTTCCAATCAAGTTTGTGTTTGGGTTGGATATTGTCAGGGTTTAGAAAGACCTTTGGAAACAAATCTTCAGGTAAATCCATTGCAGTTTTTAGCTTGTCAACTAGACTGTCAATGTTGTTGGTTTTGGGGTTACAGGAGGAAGCCATGAAGAGAAAGGTGAAAGGAGGGTAATGGTCACTATTAGCATAACAAGTGAATATTATTAGTGTATAGAATGGGGGGAAATAGAAGACTTTAATTTGGAAAAATTTCATGGGTGGCTGATGGTACAAGTTCTGCTCAGGATGTCGCAGTTTTTGTTTGTAGCTGAGGCCAATGGCTTGTTTCCAACATTTATCTTGTTGAGATTTAATCACGTGTTCCGATGTTGACCTGTGCTTGGTATAATGCATGCTGGATAATGGTTCTTGGAGTGTAGCGCTGTGACAAGAGTTAGTGGTAGAGAGAATTATGGGTTTAAAGGTTTTAGCCAAATTACCTGGACTTGGAGAGTCATTGTCCTGATCTTGCAGCGGAGTCTGTTGATTGGAAAACCGCACCTTAGATTTGAATTTTTGGTGACGTTGGTTGATCTTGAGAGTCAGGAGTTTCGGATAGTCGGGTTCATAGGATCCGATGGACCAGCCCACCTGTGAAAACAGTAATAGTCTAGTTTTGATGTAATCGAAAATATTAGGACCAATATTGCCTGATGCATGGTAGTTTCTGTTTCCAAGTGTTGCTAACCACTTGGTGTGATCCATTAATGACGGTTTATAGGCATGATGATATGTTATAAATCCTATAGACATGACAAGGCAAGGTTGTGTCTGATTAGTTTTCCTTGAGAAGATAAAGATTATGAAGTAAAGTGGGTTATTTGTGATCAACGACAGGGATTTGAAGACAATTGCTCTTCCCAGTAATATAAAATTCATTTGGGAGAGGGAACTCTTCATTTGCATGTTAATTTTCTATAGATAGTTTATCCAGAGGAAATTATCTCCAATCTTCAAAAGTAAAAACTAGAAAAAATGCCTCGAGTATTTTACTGTGAAAAAGGTATTGTAGAAGAAACTCCTGAGATATTGGAGGAGCATACTTTGAATTGGTACAACCCTAATTATCCCATCACCAGTTTGCCTTATGGTATTGCTTTTCCAAATGGACGGGAAGCAATAAACTATACTCGGAACTTCAATTGACATTGGGATAATTTACGCTACAATCGGAGAGCGAAGATGAAGCAGCAATATGATCAAATCCCACCTGGACAAGGATTCATGGTGATGCGACCAAGATTTAATTACCCATATCCAAATCAGGTATTTGAAGTTCTTGTTGTTTCCCATGCATGTCAATAATTTTTGATCAGATTCTTCAAAGGAATTAATCAATTGGAATGATTGCAGGTGAATATAAGTGAAAGGAAAGGCATGCCAGTGAGATTCCAGAATAGTGTATATGCAGGTGGTGAAAGTAGTAGTAGTGGTGCAGAGAGGGTGAATTTCCCCAACAGTGTGCATGAAGTCGGCAGTGGTAGTGGTACTCAAAAATATGAGGAATCTACCCCTGCTGCTGATGGCCAAGGGGACGATGGTTATCCACCCGTTCCAATGGTAGTTATACGGGAGCCAGGGCATGTTTGGAGTGCAAATCCACATCTTGGCCAATTTGTGGTTAATGAAGGTGTAGTGCTTGTTGGGGACCGATATGTAGTTACTAGTGGAGTTTGTCAGGGATTTTTTGCTGATGTGATGCCTACATCTGTTAGAGCTGAGATACGCAGAATCGCTACTATTCTCATTCCTCCGCAAGCTATGGCCTTTCCTTAACTTGATATGTTGTGTCATGTGGTTGGAAGAATCGTTACCGAGGTTACTGCTTTATCCCATGCTGGATATAGAGAAGTTAATCCAACGCAGATGGTTCCAGAACCTGAACCTGCACCACTAGCACATGTAGAGGGACCAGCTGATGTTCCTGTTGAGCCTGAACCTGCAAGAGCTCCTGCAAGAGAAAGACAAGGGTGAGACTATCCCCCTGCACGTCTATCTAGTAGGTATGCAGAGAGAATTCGCCGGAGGATGCAGAATGTTGACTCTAGAAGATCTAATCTTGATTAGAAAGGTAAGATGAATTTCAAGATTCCGAGGGATATGAGGTCTATCCAACAATATTTTGCTTATTTTGCTTGTGATGATGTGCAATTCTGGGTTGGGAAGAAATATTTTGGGGTTAGGTTTTTCTAATATGAAACTTCTTAGTATTGTGGTATGTTTGAACAGAATGTAATCAGAATTTGGGTTTATGATGAGGATGTTCTTAGTATTATCATGCTTGCGAATGCTTAAACTAGTGATTATCATGTTTGATATTAACTTAGAAATTTCAAAGATTAGAGAATTAAGAAAGTATTGATGAATTACAAAATAGTAACTTGAATAGCTATTTAGATTTTCTACTAGAAGAAGAATCTGATTATGATTTAAGCAATTTGAACCATTTAGCAAGTTTAGGTCATAATTCTCACTTACCAAAACATACCTGAAGTGAAAGCTCCACTGAGAGTGAAAATGGTGATTAGGAGATTTCATTGACTGGGAATGGTAGGGTTGGTAGGGGGGCTGAGATGAAATGGTTGGGTTTGATATGGGGGGTTTTGAGAGTAAAATTGAGTCGAAGAATTAGGCATAGAGTTAGAGCTCACATAATACTGAGATTTGGTATTTTCATAGTGATCTTGTGTAGATTTGTGGTTGTGTTTATCGAATTGGAATTTTGAATCCTCTGAGTTGGACTCCTTGAGAGCTCTGTGATTCTTGAAATTTCTTTTTGTCTTGCAACTCTTTATGTGCCTGACTAACTCAAATTTATAGGATGAGTGAGTTTCCTCTTCTCCTGCAATCCTTGGAGCTATGATGTTGAGGAAATTGCAGTGAAAGTAATGTTCCTAATCGGTTATTTCCATTGAGATGCATGCGATTTTAGTGATTTTCGAGATTTTGGTGATTCTCATAAGCTAATGTGATTCATAAAGAAAACCAAAGAGATAAATTAAATTAGCATGAACAATAAGAATGGTAGTCCATAAGAGGGGATGAGAACGATCAGGTAGAATTTCCGATGAGGCTCCGGTAAAAAATAGCCATTGAGTAACTACAGGACAAACCAACGGGAGGAAAAAAGGGCCGGAGGAATGAGAGAATGTCGGAAAAAGAGAGAATCAGGTGGGTAAGAGAGATATGGAGTCGTACAATGAGAGAGATTGCATATTCTTGCTCCTGTATTGCTCATTGCTGGATTATAGAGTAGAAATGTATGCCAAACAATGCAACCATGCTTGCTCTCAGTAAGCTACACCTTTTTCTTCGTTTTCCTCGTGTTTCACACCAGCACAACTCCCTCACAAATTCTCAATTGCTCAAGCCTTCCTCTCGCTTCTTTTTCATTCCTTTTCTCTTCCTACTGATTGGTATTCCAATTTCCCATGCATCTTGTTTCTACTTTATCCATCTATAGGTTGAAGATAAATACAGTAGGCCTGTAGGTTGAAGATAAAATAGCTAGCTAGGTTGGAAACTGTTGAATTTTGGGATGAAAGCTTTGCTCCAGTTTTACATCTCTGTAACCCCATCAACGACACCCTGCAACTGAAGATGTCAGCACAATTTTACTATTGTGAGTTTTAATTCAATCCCTAAATTTCTAGTTATACATGCACTGTTCTTAATAATTAGGATTTGTTGGTTTGATTTTCCTTGTTCTCCATGAAATTTATAATGCCGAGCATGATTTAATCTCTGAATAATAGCAAATTATCTTCACCTTGTATGTCAAACATCCATGGAAGTTAGAATAGTTCATTCTTTGTTATGTATTCAAGTCTATGTGAACTGATTTAGTTCAATCGATGTATAAAATGACTCCTTCAGTTTCAGTTAATACCGGCATTGTATTCATCATGAATACCATGCCGATATCTAGTGCCGGCATGGTTTTTAAGATGAATACCATGCCGATACTAGTGCCGGCATGGTTTTAAGGATGAATACCATGCCGCTACTTGCTATTTCAGACAAATTTTTTGTATGTTTTTGTCCTCAAACCGGTACGGTACACTTGGGAATCGACCATGCCGATACTAGTGCCGGCATGGTTTTTAGGATGACTATCATGCCGATACTAGTGCGGACATGGTTTTTAGGATAAATACCATGCCGATACTAGTGCCGGTATGGTTTTTAAGATGAATGCCATCTCGATACTTGCTATTTCAGACAAATTTTATGTATGTTTTTGTCCTCAAACCAACACGGTACACTTGGGAATCGACCATGCCGGCACTACTACCGGCATGCTCGATAATGAACTTTATGTGCCCGGCAGTGTACTTACAATTTCAAAATTGAGGGATATTGTGTATCGGCATGGTGAAAGTATGAATACCATGCCGATTTGGTCCCTGCCGGCATGGTATTCATACTATTACCATGCCGGCACTGGGTTTTTCAGGCGCAACAATGGCGAATTCAATGAAAAAAAAATCAAATTTCAATACATTAATACCTATATATGAGTAATTGGAGCACTTATATGTTCAACTTGTTTTCTTTCCTGGGTTGGTTCTTCACTTAAACCTTCATGATCATAAATATCTTGATTTGATGTTGTTGCATCAACAAATTCAATGATAATGATTTATTCTAATGATTATCTAACAAATTCAATGATAATGAATTATCAAACTAATCTATTAACTTAGCTAATTATAATTAATCACTAAACATGATTAGTAAGGGATAGATTAAGAATTATATAAATTATCCGGATAGGGGGTGACCTTGATTTACTATTTAAATCCCATTTTTATCTTTTTCCTATATCCCCAATTAATAAAAGTATTCCCAATTGCGCGTTCCTTAAAAACCTTAGAGACACACCTAAGCTTATCTACCGTTGATATAAGAGTTTTTCTCCACGCCAAATGTCTAAACGACATGTGTGGACAGGTGTCGCAGCAATAGAGGAATTGCACTTTCCTGTTCTTTCTCCCATATCTTCCAGCCAGCTAGCTAGCTATATTTGCTTTCTTCAACTCGTTTTATGTCTAGTTACGCTGCCATTGTTTTTCACGTGTACTCTACCAAATCCAAACTAAAGTCTTTTCCGGTAGCAAGTACCGGGTCGACTAGAGAATATCTCCAAAAAAGTCTTTTCACGTGTACTCTACCATCACTCCATATGTAGAAGAAATAAGAGATTATTTGCTGAAAATCAAAGACATGCAAATAATCCCACGTAGGAGACGTGATATTGTTTGATACTATGGGATGTATCTCGATCAACATCGTTATTTTTCTTTTGTCAAACAGCCTTTTCATCTGTAACAGATGCAACTGCTTTTGCCCAAGTAGGCGGGCATGTAGTGTTATAAGCGGCTGTTCGTGGGACCCGCTTTGACTACTGTACAAGAGATGGTTTCTGGAGACGTACACGGTAGCATGGATTCCCTATTCGGCACACGTTAGCTACCACTGGGGATTGTGTGAATCATGTTGCATCGTTTTACTTCCTCAGGTCATGGAGGCTAAACACGTTTTCATGTGTGGAAGACTTGTTCAACTGAGAGTTGATTGCAGATTTTTTCCGAATATTCGATCCGTGCGCTGGGAATGCAACAGAATTTCTCCTTTTTTCGGAAACATTTGATATTTTCACAAAATCGTCCGTGATCCTTGGTTTGGAATGAGCACATTTTAGGGTTTTTCAGAGTGATAAAAAAGGCAGTTGTTATGGTACTATAAAGTGGAGAGTTTGGAGTTGTGAGGGTTATCTTTCGACGGAGAAAATTTTCACTGCAATTTTGGATTTGCTAGTCTCATTGAACTTTGTAAGTGTACTCTTATTTCACTGCGTTTCATCTTTTTCTTTGTATTTTTTTTTTTATCATCATTATTATGAAAAACCAAAACTCCGATTCTCATTGCTGTGTTCACTAGTTTAAATTAGTTTTTAAGATTTAAATCATTTTTACTCAAATCCTCGTTGATAATGATGTGCGTTTGCTATTTATACTATAATTGACTAGTTCCATTTTGATCATTTATATACTATGATTATTTATACATAATTGGTTAGTTCTATTTTGATCTATTTATTTAGGTTAATTTAAAAATACACAAAATAGACCAAAGCTATGGAAACCTTGAATAAATCAAAGTCACGTGGGTTGTCGCTAAAAACTCGCATAATACACAAGAGCAAGAATAAATGGAAGAAGAAAAAGAAGAACTTTTTTTTTACCGATATACCTTCTAATATGTGGGGACCCGGAAATATTGATTGCTGCTATATTAAGGTGAATGATTGAATTTGCCAACTTTTTAAGCTAACTTTGTTAGTTAATGATTTTTTCAAATTTATTTCTGTACAGATTTTATCATGCAAATCTATGGTATTTGCCAAAAATGTAAAGAGGCCAACGATATTGTCGGCTGCAATGGTCAAGGAAGTTGTTCAGATGATCCCATGACTTGTCCTTGTGCACAGCCTAATGGCACATATCCATAGTTTCTGCACATTTGAAAACCTACCTGCAGGTATCTATTGATAGTATTTGGTACTTCCCTTGATTTCTTGTTAATGAATACTAACAAGCAACAATGTTGATCTTTTGTAGAAAATGGACAAAATGCTAATCCAGTATACGCATGGGATCGCACCATTGATTTGACATAAGAATGGTGTCCATCTGACTCCAGACGACCTTGTAAACTCATGGCGCGCTTCAATGCATCTTCACGTTCTTCTTTGGTAGCAACTTTGTTTTAGGTGATCTTGATTTTGACTTTTTTATGCTGATGACTGTCGTCAAGCAAAGGTAGTTCGAAAGTGGTCGACCAAGCGAATAAGGGACTTCTTGAAATTACTTATAGAATGGTAAGACCTTTGCAATAAGTTCCACCTTACAAAGCTTTGAGTACGAACTTATTACAAAGGTCTCTCCATGCTTTAAATGTGGATTTAGATTTTGAAGATGAAATTGATCATTCCAGAAGATCATCGACATATGTTATGGTGACATGAGCACAAGCTGCATAACTCCCAACGTCAATTTCTCAAGCCTGCTCTCGTCACTTCTTTTTCTTTTCTACTGTTTGATATTCCCATTTTTTGTTTATACTTTCTCACCAAGCCTCAATTTCAATTTTCTAGTTATCAATATATTGTTCTTAATAATTAAAATCGGGATTTTTGTTTGTTTGATTTTACTTGTTCTCCGTGAAATTTTCTATGTAAAGAATGATTTAATCTCTAAATAATAGCAAATCATTTCACCTTGTTTCTGTTCAACCTGGTTGCTCATTTATTGGGAATGCTAGACTGACCGACTGGTCTTCCGAGAAGAAATCCCGATTGGGCATCCAACGAGGACAGTGATCCTAGCATTTGGATCTGTGTGGGTAAAATGGGTCCCACTGTTGTCTCAGTCAAATTATCTCCACCTTGTATGTCAAGCATATGTGGAAGTTAGAATAGTTCATTCTTTGTTATGCATTCAAGTCTATGTTAACTGATTTATTTCAATCTTTGACGGTCTATGCTTTAGAAAGATATAAATAATGCTAGGGATTGACATTTTATCTTTGGTTTAATTGGTAGATAAAGTGTATGACTAAGAGATGGATGATGAGACTAAAGAAACAAGATGTAAAACCAATATAATGATGAACTAGGGCTTCAAATCCCTAAACAAGATTAATATGAAGATGTGAGTGGAAGGGCACAGTTAGATTATTTTTTTCATATTTTTTACACTGTTTTCCTTCACAGGAAGGGTCAAGGATTTGATCGATAAACATACCG
Organism: Papaver atlanticum; assembly: GCA_023531105.1. Lineage (NCBI taxonomy): Eukaryota > Viridiplantae > Streptophyta > Magnoliopsida > Ranunculales > Papaveraceae > Papaver > Papaver atlanticum. Next base: position 1,015,292 of record JAJJMB010012081.1, read on the forward strand.
ATGAACTGCAGCACTTCAGACGTTGGAAAGCCCAATGAACAGGCTGCTCAAATTGAATTACCAATGTTCTCACGTCTATTTAGATATTATGCTAGGGAGTTAAAAAACCCATGGATATAATTCAACCTTCTTAAACTTTCTAGTTGTTTATAGTCTGCTTACATCATTCTTTAGCCCTTTTCATAGTTTCTTTCAACTGTTAGATGGATACTTTTGTTCGCAAGTTCTTTGCCGATCATGGATCGCCTGGCGTCCCGTTTAGGCTTTCTAACACGTGTGAGACATCAACTTTCCTTAATGCAATCACACTTAGGAAGAAGCAAGAAGAAATACTCCAAACTAATCACTACACTGCCTCACAGTCAATGACACTTGTCGGGCTAACATTGAGCAAGATAAAGTTTTGTGAAAGATTTGAGAGCACTGTGACTCGGGCGACTGACTCGGTTTTTTTCATCAGTTTTTTCTTCGTTTTGCATTATTTGTTCCATTAATTCAGGTTTTTCCAGACAAATTCAATGATAGGTGTTGCTTTTCTACCCAATCTTTAATTCTGTATGTCGGATTTTCAAAATAATCAATCAGAATTTGGATATGAGGGTTTCTCAGTTCACGGGAAATCCGATTTTAGATTTACTTCAGTTTCTTCTCCAATTTTGGATGGGAATTTAGATCATACTCCTTCAATGTTCATTCCTGATGAAATCATTGATGAAAGTTTAGAGGAATGGAAATTCAGCCTGATTGGAAGATTGGATTTGGTTAAACTAAAGATGGATGTTGCTACTTCATCTCTAAGACAACAATGGGCTATTAAAGGTAATCTTCAGTTAATCCCTCTGGGTAAGGGTTTCTTTATTATTAAACTAGACAATGAAGAAGATAGGAATCATATCTGGAAGGGATACTGGATTGTTGAATCACAAGTTTCGAGTCTTAGGTTTTGGGAACCTAATTTTAATCCTGAAGCTTACAAAACCTCCACAGCTTTTGTTTGGGTTATTTTTCCAGGGTTAAGTATTGAAAATTGGAAGGAAGATATTATTAGGCAAATGGGACAAACATTTGGAAGGCCTATTAAAGTTGATGAAACAACATTAAAAAGAACTGTAGGATACTATGCTTGTGTCTTGGTGGAAATTGATTTCAGTAATTCTATTCCAAACAAGATTTGGGTTAAATCAAAGTATGAAAAATTTGAACAATCTGTTCAAATACCATAAATCCCAAAGTTTTGTGTTCACTGTAAGAATGTAGGTCACTTAGTGACTGAATGCAGATCCCAAAGAAAATGATCAATTCACAAACCAAGAATGGAAAAATTTGATAAACCAAGGAAACAATGGAAACCAAAATCTGCTACTCCTTCTATTGGTTTTGGTATTTGTCTTCCACAACCTGAAGAGAGTTCAAAAAGTATTGAACACATTGTTGAAGACATTAGAGAAGTTCAGAAGTTGGATAATCCTTCAAATCAAATTTCTTCAGGGAGATTCCATATTTTACAGAATAATGAAGAAGCATTTAAAGAAGACTTGCAATCCATTGAAATCTTTCCTGCTCTTTCAGCTAAACCCTCAGTTGGAGTTTCTTTTCTTACTTCAGAAATTGGTGAAACAAGTGGAGCAATTAAAGATATTCAAGTTTCTAATACTTCTACTTCACTGGCTTTAATTTCTACAAATTTATTGGATACTTCTGTTACAATAGAAGATGATAATGATTCTAGTTCAGAAGATGGAGAAATAAAAGAGGTCAGTATCTCTTATTTACTGCATAATAGTTCAATTTCTGAGCCTGTTACTATCTTAAGAAATGACAATAGAATTAGCCCTATTGCTCAACAAAAGAAACCTGCTATTGAGAAGAAAAAACCTCCTAGTAAACCTACAAAAGCAGCACCAGTAACTAGGAAAGCTAGTAAAGAAATTCAGAAATATGTTAATAAGGGGATTCATAATGCCCTTTCTCCTTCTCAGTGAAGATGCTATTTTGGAATGTCAGATGCCTTAGGAGGGATAAGGCCAAAGACAAATTAAGGTCTATAGTGAATCAAATAAATCCCTCTTTAGTTTAGATTGCATAACCAAAAATCCTTGTCAATTCAAAATATAGAATAAAACTGCCTGGAATGAGTCATCAAATAATTCAAAATTCTTGTGATGAAAGAAAAGCAAATATTTGGTTATTCTGGAATAATGCAATACCTACCCCTACTGTAATTTTTTCTTCTAGACAATCTATCACTGTTGAAGTAGGTGGTGTCTTAGTCACTGGTATTCATGCTGATGTACTGACTATAAATAGGAAAGAATTATGGGCTGACTTGATCAAGATCAGTAATCTTAATAAACCTTGGTTGATAATTGGAGATTTTAATACTATTATGTATGCGAATGAAAAAAAAGAAGAGAGGAGGTAGAAGCCCTCTCTCAACTGTTATTAATGATTTTAATGAGTGGATTGATCGATGTGGTCTTCTTCAAGCTCCAAAAAGTGGATTACATTTCTCTTGGTCCAATGGTAGATGTGGCAAGAAAAGAATCTTATGTAATCTTGATAGAGAATTACTTAATGTGCAGTGGTTAAACATCTACAATGGCTAGAAATATCAAGTTTCTTCTAGAGGTATATCTGATCATAGCTTCCTCATTGGTTCTGATTTAGACATTCCAAAACCAAAAAAACTCTCCTTTCAAATTTCAAAAAATGTGGACTACTCATCTTGAATTTTTGAAATTAGTTACTGAGTCTTTGAATGAAGTCTTAATTGGTAATCCTATTTTTGTCTTTATGAATAAACTCAAAAGATTGAAGATTGTTCTGAAGCAGTGGAATTGGGAGGTCTTTGGAGATGTGTATGTTAAACTTAAACAAGCTGAAGAGAAATTACTTGAAACTAATACATTGTCTGATGAAGATCCTTCAAATAATTTATTGTTGAATGGTTATATTACTGCTAAAGGAGTAAGAGATCTTGCTGCTCAAAATTATCACACTTTATTAAGTCAGAAAGCAAGGGTTAACTGGATTCAATATGGTGATGCAAATACTGCTTGTTTTCATACTTCCATCAAGCTGAAACAGACAAAGAATTCCATAGCTGAATTAACAGATGACTCAGGGAATATTATTACCAATCAAGATCAGATAGCTTCACTTCTCATTGATTACTTTAAGAATAAATTTGAACATCAACCAGTCAATATTTCTGAAACAATTTTGGATGCAATTCCTGTCTCTGTTACTACCGAAAACAATCATTTATTAGGAAAAGTTCCTACAAAAGAGACATTAAAGAAGCTGCATTTTCTTTAAACCAAGATGGATCTCCTGGCCCTGATGGTTTCTCAGGCATTTTCTATAGAGTAGCTTGGGATATTATCTGTGAAGATCTGGTGGCTGCTATTCAATTCTGTTGGAGTAATCAAATGATTCATGCTGGACTAAACTCAAATTTTCTAGTGCTTCTGCCAAAGACTAAAGGTGCAAAAAAGGTAAATCAATTTAGACCTATTGGCTTAAGTAACTTCTGTTTCAAGATTATTACTAAGATTATTACCATTAGAATAAGCAGTTTTCTCCATAAACTAATTTCTCAGCAATGTGCCTTTGTCAAAAGTAGAAATATTCATGAACAGATAGTATTGGCCTCTGAATTGGTAAATGAAATGGATACTCAAAGAAGAGGTGGAAATGTGGGAGTAAAACTAGATATTTCTCAGGCATATGACACTCTCAGTTGGGATTTCTTAGTTGATGTACTTAAACAATATGGATTTTCTGAAACAAACTGCAACTGGATAAAAGTACTTCTTCGGACAATAAAAATTTCTATATTGTTGAATGGTGGTCCAATTGGATACTTTGGTGTGGGAAGAGGAGTTAAACAAGGAGACCCACTATCCCCCATTATATATGTTTTAGCAGCTAATACTCTCAGTAGGAAAATACTTCAATGCATTCAGAATGGTCAAATTCAATCAATGGTAATCAGAAGAGGTATATATCCTTCTCACTTATTTTTTGTTGATGACATATTCATATTTTGTAATGGCTGCAAGAATTCCCTTCAACATCTCAAGAGCTTACTCCTAGAATATCAAACTGCTTCTGGTCAGCTAGTAAGTGCAGTAAAAAGCAAATGTTTTGTTGGTGGGACAACTAATTCCAGGAAAATGCAGATAGCTGATTTTAAGAATATGTCTCTCTCTTCATTCCCTGATAGGTATTTGGGAGTAATGCTGGTATTAGGTAAAATCAAAGCCATTCATTGATGGAGGGTAAACACGTTTTTACGTGTGGAAGACTTGATCAACTGAGAATCGATTGCAACAAACACACTAATCGTTATTGCTCGCTGGGTCAACAAGATTCTTTCCGAAAATCCAATCGGTGAGCTGAGAAGTTTTTGACATCGAACCGGAAGAAGGTCTGACTGCTAAGAGGAAAATGGAGACAAATGATACTTTTGCTAGTTTATGCAAGAGGCAGATAAATTATGCCACTTCCAAGCTAATTACGCAGGCCGCATCCTCTTATTTCAATCATCTAAATGATACCAATCCAATTTCCATACCAAGGAACATTACCACTTCTGAATTTATGCAAGTTTTGGCCGAGATTAAACATAATGATGCACAAATAGGGGAGAATAGGGGAGAATAAGGTACATGTTAAACTTATATAAAAAAAAATTCTTTTACTCTATTTCTTTAGTCAAATTTTATTTTAATTTACCCAAAATGAAAATTCTGTCATGGAATGTCTTTGGCTTTGGTAACAAATCTACTAGAAACCATATGAAGGATCTAATAAGATCAAATGATCCTGACATCATCTTCATCATTGAAACCAAAAATACTACTAGAAAGATGACACAATATATTGCATCCTTTAGTTACCCAAATTTCAGTTTTCTTGATCCTATTGTCCATTCTGGAGGTCTCTGCTTGATGTGGAAAGATGGTATCGATTTGAAAATTGTTGAATCTAAATTTAACTCTTTGCATTGTATTATTAAATTGGATTCGAGAACTGACTACTCGCTGGTGAGTTTTTTGTATGGTGCTCTTGATGATAATCGCAGGAAAATGTAATGGGATTTAATGCAAAATTTGGCTATCCGACAAGATATGCCTTGGATGGTAATTGGTGATTTTAATTTCATTATTAAACAGGAGGAAAAAGAAGGTGGTAATCCTGTTTCACAAGCCCAACTGGATACCTTCAACGATCTTTTGGATTCCAATGATCTGCATATTATCCGGTAAATAAGTAATCCTTTCACTTGGACCAATAGAAGACAAGGCCAAGAACTTATTCTTGAGAGATTAGATAGGTCTGTGGCTGATATTAGATGGCTGAACAATTTTCCCAATGTTGTTATTTACCACTTAATACCTCTTGCTAGTGACCATTGTCCTATTATGTTGGCCACTTCTAGAATTGAATCTAATACCCACAAACCTTTCAGAGTGAACAAGATGTGGTTCAGGGATCCTAGTTGTAAGGATCTTATTATAAATACATGGAACTCTAACTTGAATGGCTCTGCAGCATTTAGATTTTCAAAAACTCTGTTTAATACCAAACATATTCTGAGAAATTGGAATTACATGCATTTTGGCAATATATCTACTGAAATTAACAAGGTAAAGTCTCAAATTGAATTGCTTAATTATCATAATACTAATCCTCTTGATGATGAGTTTGTAAGATTGCAGAATAGACTCAACTACTGGTATGATGTTGAAGCTGATTATTGGAGACAAAGAGGTAAGGATGATGACTTGTTGTTAGGAGACAGAAATACTGCTTATTTTCACCAAAAAACCAACTTCAGGAGGAGACGAACCCAGATAGATTCTATCCAATCTGACATTGGCATTTGGTTGACTAAAAGAGTAGACATTGCTGGTAATCTCAAATCTCACTTTCTTAATATGAGCATAACTTCTAATCCTCATTCTCCTTCTAGTTATCATGATTTTATTGCTCCATGTATAACTGATGAGGACAATGCTAGACTTGTTGCCCTCCTACTTGTGAAGAGATAATAAATATTGTGTTCTATGAAACCTTGGACCACTCCTGGTCCAGATGGTTTTCCTCCCGGTTTCTTTCAAACCATGTGGGAGACTGTTGGTGATGACTTAGTCAAAATGGTTAAATCCTTTTTTCATTCTAAGCACATGCTAAAACAAATGAATCACAATTTCATATCTTTGATACCTGAGAATAATTGTCCTAAGAGAGCAGTGGATTTTAGGCCTATTAGTCTTTGTAATACCTCTTACAAAGTTATTTCAAAGCTTATAGAAACTAGAATTAAGGGTATTCTTGAAAAAATTATATCTCCTTTTCAGACTGCTTTTGTCTTTGGAAGATGTATACAAGATAATATTGTTATTGCTCACGAACTTGTGTTCTCTATGAAGAAATGCAGGGCTAAAAAAGGCTGGATGACGATAAAACTTGATATGTCAAAGGCGTTTGACAGAATTAAATGGCCTTTTTTACTTAGTACCTTGAAACAGTTATGTTTTTGTGATGATTTCTATACGATGATTGAACAATGTATAAGCATTGTGTCAACATCCATTTTGCTTAATGGCTCCCTTGGTGAGATTTCTACTCCTCAGAGAGGCCTTAGACAAGGGGATCCTTTGTCCCCCTACCTCTTCATTTTATGCATGGAGTCTTTATCTATAGCTTTGTTATCTGCTGAACATAGTCATCTTATTCATGGTATAAACGCTAATAAATATTGCCCTGCAGTTTCTCATTTATTTTTGCAGATGACTGTCTTATTTTTGCTAAAGCTAATGGGAGAGAAGCTAGGAATTTGGTTAATATCATTGAGCAATTTAGTTCTTTTTCAGGTCAGTCCATCAACTACGAAAAGTATGGCATTGCTTTTAGTAAAAAGGTTCCCAACTAGGTAAAGAATGATATTTATACAATTATGAACATAAAGAAACTAGCTCTTAATGATAAATATTTAGGTGTTCCTCTTTTTCTTCAAAAGAGTAAGATACAATCTTTTTCTTCTCTTCTTGATAGATACAGTAATAGACTTTCCCCCTGGAAACCAAAAATTTTATACACACCAAGAAGAACAGTTATGACTCAATCTTTTCTGGGTAGCTTAGCTTCACATCATATGTCTGTTTTTTCTATTCCTAAGAATCTGACTGATAAGATGAACTCCATCCAGATGAGATTCTGGTGGAATAAAAAAACAGGAAAAAGAGGTGTCTTTTTAAAAAAGTGGAGGGAAGTTGCTCAACCAAGATCTTTAGGGGGGTTGAATATAAAACAAAATGAAATCATGAATTGTGCTTTACTTGCAAAATTAGCCTGGAGAATGCTACATTCCCGTGATGAGCTATGGGTTCAAATCTTAGAAGGTAAGTATTTTCATAACTCTGATCCTTTATATGATAATATCAGCTTTAATGGGTCTTGGATATGGAATGGTGTTTGTAGGGGTCTAGAAATTATTAAACAGTATGCTTGTTGGGAAGTGGGAGATGGAACTTCTATAAATATTTGGAAAAATAGATGGATACCATCAATACATTCTAATGTTAATTGTAATTTTGTATCTTATAACATGAAGATCGTGTCTCAGCTAATAGATGCTAATACTAAAACTTGGAATGTGCAGGTGATTCAAGCTTTGTTTGGTAATGCAACTGTGGAATAAATATTGAATATAAGGATCTCGTTTGAAGGAAAAGACTATCTCAGATGGCAACCTAGCTCTAATGGTCAATTTTCAGTAAAATCTGCTTATAAAGCAATTCTAAACAGTAGAAATCAAGCTATTGGTTTTACTAATACTGTTCCTATTTCTTGGAATCATTTCTGGAAAACTAATCTTCCTAACAATATACTCCATTTTTTGTGGAAATGTCTCCAGAATTGTTTGCCTGTAGGTGATAAGTTAGCTAGATTTCATCAAAATATTGATCATATATGCCATTTTTGTAATACGTATAATGAAAGCATGCAGCATATCTTCATAGACTGTAGTTTCACTAAGGCTATTTGGAATGCTATTGATCTTAATTTTGGTGCAAGTTTGGCTAATGTTGATTTTACTAATTGGCTTTGCGGTTTGTTTCAGGTGAACAATCAGACTGGAGTAAGAGATAATCTGCTCAAATGGTTTGGTTTTGTTATGTGGAATGTCTGGAAATGTAGATGTTGGAAAGTTTTTGATAATTTACAACCTAGTATAAACCAAGTAGTCCATCAGATACAGTTAGACTATTCAGATTGGATTAGAGTGAATACTAGAAATTCCATACCTAGTGCTCGAACTAGAATCCAGAATAATAGAGATTGGAAAAGGCCTGAAAATCCTTACATTAAACTGAATTTTGATGCAGCATATAAAGATGAAACAAATGATGTTGGTGTCGGTCTAATTCTAAGAAATTTTGCAGGTAATACAGATGGAGCTAGATGTTGTAGGACCAAAGCAATATATCCTGAACAGGCGGAAGCTAAAGCATTATTGGAAGCGGTACTTTGGGCAAGAAGTAATGGAGTACAAGCATTGCATTTGGAGGGTGATTGTCAAAATGTTATCACTGCTTTGAATGGTGGATTAGATGCAATCAAGTGGACAACAAGAAACATAATTATCGATTGTAGTACTATTCTGAATTCCTTTGTAACTTGGAAATGCACACATGTGCATAGAGATGCAAATAATGTTGCTCATTCGCTGGCTAAACATGGTATAGCTAGTGTTTCGGCTGAAGAATGGTCAAACAATATTCGTGCTTGGATAACACAATGTATCCATAGGGATAATGATATGTAATTTTTTCAATTCAATATATTTCCTTTCGTATTAAAAAAAATAAAATGGGAATGCAACAGAATTTGTCCTTTTTCGAAAGCATCTGATATTTTCACAAAATCTCCCGTGATCCTTGGTTTGGAATGAGCACATTTTAGGGTTTTCAGAGTGATAAAAAAAGGCAGTTGTTATGGTACTATAAAGTGGAGAGTTTCGAGTTGTCAGGGTTATCTTTCGACGGAGAAAATTTTCACTGCTACATTGGATTTGCAAGTCTCATTGAGCTTTGTAAGTTGGTACTCTTATTTCACTGCGTTTCATCTTTTTCTTTGTATTTTTTTTTTTATCATCATTTTTATGAAAAACCAAAACTCCCAATCTCATGGTTGTTATCACTAGTTTAAATTACTAGTTTTTACGTTTTAAATCAATTTTATTTAATCCCTCGTGGACAATGATTTTCATTTGCTATTATTTATACTATAATTGATTAGTTCTATTTTGATCAATTTAATTAGGTTAATTTGAAAATACATCGACCAAAGCTATGGAAGCCGCGATTGAATCAAAGTTGCGTGGTGGGTTATCGCTAAAGACTCCTGTAATACACAGGAGCAAGAATAAAAGAAAGAGAATTTTTATTTTTACAGATATACCTTTCGGTTTGTGCCTATTCGGAAATAGTTACGTGCTTCTTGATTTGAATGAATGCTGCCATATTAAGGTAAATGATTGAATCATATTACTGTTTGCTTCAAGTTATATATATGGAGTTTTCCCGTAGTTGAAATAAACTCAGGCAGCTAAATTATAAATTTTATCTTTTAGACGATCTTGATTTTGACTTTTTTGTGCTGAGGACTGTCGTCATATACCATCTCCAGCAAAGGTAGTTCAAAAGCGGACGACCAAGCCAATGTTAATTCCAAGGGACTTCTTGAAATTACTTGGAGATGGCAAAAGCTTTGCAATAAGTTCCTCTTACAAAGCTCTGAGTATGAAACATATTGCAAAGTTTTTGCCAGTCTTTAAGTATGGATTTGAGAATAGAATTTTAGTTTGAAATTGATAAACATGTGAAGATCATCGGCATATGTTATGATGGCATGAGCACAAGCTGCACAATTTTCTATACCTAAGTATGAATGTATCATGTAAAGGTTTTTGCTTGGTGTCGCAGTAATAAAGGAATTGCACTTTCATGTTCTTTCTCCTATATTCTTCATTTGCTTTTCTTGGTTTTATGTTTAGTTACAGTCACTAGCTGCTACCATTGTTCTCATGTGTACTCTAGTAAGTATTACTCCTTATGTTGTGATGTAGAAACAAGAGATTATCCAGTGAGTTGATTTGTTAATTACGCAACAACGTTTAGAATAATCAAAAAGAAAAAAGAAACAACTTGAAAGGGATATATGAGAACTTCCCTGAACTTGTACATCTAAGAGTCTCAGTCTCACTGAGAAGAGAGTTTCTAGCCATGGCAGTTAGGAATGTTTCTTTCATTGGCTCTAAAACCTTCCTACTTTCTTGATTCCTTCATGGGTTTCTTCAATGAAATTTTATGAATTTATGTACATAATCATACTGTGCTGTTATGTTTAATTATTGTTTAGATCAAAGATTAAACAAACTGTTTTGACTTGCCTTAACCAAAAGTAGGATTCTTGCTTGCCCATGGCCAAAGATGACAGCTTAAGAATTTGGATGGACTTGCAGCACTTGATAGTGGAAAGCCACATGAACGGGCCGCTCAAATTGAATTACCAATGTTGCTCACGTCTATTAGATGTCAAGGAAATGAGAGACTTGTCAATTTCTGGCCTTGTTTGAAAAATGGATGTTTCGGTGTCATGGATAAACCGATCCTGGCTTATTTAACACCTACAACCTTGGCTAAACACGTTTTTTCGTGTGGAAAACTTGGTCTCAACTGAGATTGCCTCGTGGGTTCCTCCGCCTTAATTTATAGGTCAACAACAAGATTCCCGTGAGCTGGAAATGCAACAGAATATATCCTCTTTCGGAAACATTAATTTGATATTTTCACTAAATTTTGCGTGATCCTCAAATTTCGCGTGAGCTCATTTTATACAAAGAAGGGAGTAGTGGGGTGCCAAAGAAGAAGAGAAGCGTCAGTTCTTAGAACTGCTTCCTTTGAGTCTATTCATTATATTGTTTGCTTCATCTTAGTATCACTCTTTTTTTATTATATCATTATAAATAATTTTGTGAAATTTTGAATGTTTTCATGTCATTAAGAATCATCCGTACCTCATTGGCACGAAACGATTGCTCACTGGGCGTATCATTTCTCAGATTAAAATTGTTTGAGCATCCTCAAAAATATTTTAATCTTAGAAATGATACAATCCAGTGGGATATCATTTCGAAAGAATAACGTGATTTATACTTAAAGGGAAGCCAACCAAGCAGCACTGCAACAGACGCTCTTGTCTTGCCAACCATGCGGCAAATAATAGACAAAGGTTGTTTCAAACCAGCATACGGTGATGTTCTTGTTCTTTTTTTTCTTTTCTTTTTTAACAATTTGTAATGAATGACACCGGTGGAGAAACCTTCTCCTTGTATTCTCGTTTTAAATATTATCTAATAATCATGCTTTAAGAAAATTAATAAAAATAGAGAATTTCTTTTTTCTTTTATTTATTTCACATGAGCACAACTAGAGCTGGCAAACAAGCAAAAACCCACGGATTAACCCGTCCAGGACCGTGAAAACCCGCCCGATTTGGTTGGTTGTCTAAACAAGCCGGGTTAGGGTTGGAGAAATGCCGGCTTGTGAGAAAATGGGTAAACCCGGCCGGCCTGTAAACCCGCAGGTTCAACCCGTAAACCCGTGTGAATCATATATATACAATGTTACCCATTTTATAACCCTAAAAAGCTACAATGTTCGGCTTTTCTTCACTTGCAGCGGCGGCCATCGTCTCATCTCCATCAGAACCGAGTTTAGTGTAGATTTTTGGTTCTTAAAATCCCCATCTTTACAAGAACTCCGAAAAATCTACCTTTTAATCTTGGCTCAAAATGAACTTTTGCTGCAGATCTACAATCAATAGATCTTATTCTCCAAACTCATTTCAACTTTTCTCGAAAATATGAAGTACCAGTACCAAGATTTTAATTTGATTTAGGGTTCATCTTGTCTTTTACATTTTGATACCTTTGCTTTTTCTATTTAGAATTTACAATCAGATCTAAATCTTTACTAGATTATTTATTTATTTAATCTATAGTTGTACTGGTAACTAGGTATCACCGGGGCCTAACGGCCCCGGCTCAACCTCTGATTAGTGTCAAGCATCACGTAGTCTTCGGTATTTGACTCATGATTTTTAGCTTGTTAAGTCCCAGAAAAATATTTCAAAATATCAATAATATGATTGTTATCCAGATGTTTCCATTAGTATTGTCTGGTTTATGTCATCTAGGTACCACCGTTGTTGATTTCCTAAAATTTTTCCTTTGTATTGTCGGTTCATTGATTCCAGGATAACTAAATTGTGATCATTGATTAAACGTGAACATCACCTTTCAAAGATAGAAGTCAAAGTATCATGTGACTTTAAGTGGATGATGTTAAGCGTTTTTATCTAACAAAATTAAGCTAAACCGTGGTTTGCACAAAAGTTGAATTATTTACTTGAAGCGAACAAATGAACGATTCCAGTATTTGCTTTAATAAATTATTCAGAAGAATTTTTTTTAAATAATTTTAAAGCAAAAGTATAAATTTTAATAAAGCATTCCAGGAGATCTATTTCGAAGAAAAAAATAGTCTGATATGGATAAGAATTTAAATTACACAACAATAATAAGGTAAATAATTAGGTGAATAATGCAAAAGCTATTGAAGTTTTGCAAGCGGTTGACAATGTCTTTGACACGGAAAGAAACCTGGTGCACCATGAATATGATACAATAAAGAATATAAACTTAAGTTATAACACACCTAGTCAAGAATGTAATTTGGCTTAAATTATAAAAGAATTTAGATCCATTAAAAAATACTCCAAAAAGTGAATGAATATGTTGTTGACCCGTTTCATGAACTCCAAGCTTCTCTCTTTGGGCATTTCACTTTATTCTTGTACAATTGTGTTCTTTTCCGAGTCCAAAATTTTCCACATAGGGAACTGTATATCCTTTATACACATTGTTTTAAATCGTCGTAGCCTTTGTTTCTGTCTTGATTTTAACTTATCCATATTTTCATGGATCATGTGCTTGTAAACTTTTTATTCAAACCCACCTTGTAGAAAAATACCGATGCATGCTCGTTGTTTAAACACCATTTCTATGTCCCGACCTCCTAAAAATGCAATCATGTTCTTGTTAAATTTCTTTGATTGTTAAATCGCCGTTATCTTCCTCATATTCATTGTGATCTTCATTCTTCAAATAAGCCTCGAGTATCTTGCTGTCATGTTATAATAAGATGTCAATGTTGCGATGATACTTATCGTTTCTCTTAACCTCATCAAAATCATGTAACATCAAAAACTTAAAAATTGTAATACCATTCTTAACTTTTTAAATTTTTTATATTGTTTGATTAAATATTATAGCTCATACTTTTTTTTTTTTTTTTTTTTTTTTTTGCATAGCCTTCCATTCACTTTTTCGTTTAATGTTTGAACATTTCTTTTTTAGATTCTAATGACTCAAAAGGTTTAAATCGTAACGTTTTGTTGATGTTGATACTCCAAGAAGTTCTCCAGTTTTTCTTCGCTATCAGAATATTTTGTCTCTTGATTAAGGACCCATAAGAAACCCTCAAAAATTGATTGCTCTTTATTTTTTTGTCTAATGCGTTCTTGTTCTTTTTCCACATCACTGGCAGAGCTCTTGATCCTTTATAGAGTTCAGTTACCTTATTTTCAAGCAATGATTGCAATTTCTTATGTGTCTAGGTATGACCCTCCTTGTCTCAATCTTTCATCATTGTATATTTTATTTTATCCATGGTTATTCAACATAAGTTTTATTAATTAAATTATGAATAATGCTAAGTTCACATTTACAATTTCAACAATAGTTTAGTCCGCAATAAGCCTACTTAATTTGGAAGAGAAGATTCAACATGTTATTACTTATTATATTCTCAACCTATGGTTTTGGTATCTGGTTACATGTTTATGGTTAACCAATATAAAGGTTCTTAATTTAACATATTTCGGATGTTTGCTTGATTTTAAAGTCTATTTTCTTCACTCCTAGGTAAATAGTCGGTACATATGGCTAAGTAAAAAACTTGAATACGGTCAAGTAAACTTTCAATCAATATTTTCAACAACAATCAATGTGTAATATGTTTTTGGTTGTCAATGAGAATCCATTGTCATGCCTTGACTGATTCCTAACTAAGTTAGTTTGACTCGATTGGACAAACTATGCAAAAATGAGAGTTTCTATATCTATGAAATAAAATTGTAAAATTTGAAGACATATTTTACCAAGATATGAAATTCAAATACGATGAAACTGCAGTTCACAGTGCCTTATCTAGTCAACCACTTCCCATAATTTACATTGGAAAGAACGCTATATAGAAAAACTCACTAATGCATGATTTTAAAGTTTTCTTAATTGTCTAATGCTCTTGCATTTGTTTATTCAGCTGCAATATTGAATGGAGGCTGTTAAATGATTAAACCAAAACTCTCAAACATCTGCAATGGATTAATTCATTGAAGTAAAACAAAAATGTATGCTCAACAAAATTTTACAACTTTCTAAATCCTTTTGATATCTTAGACTATGGTGAGAATCTTAAGCATAAATCTAGACTTACAAATGCTAATATGAAGATAACCTTGGTTGAATTTCATGATATCAAGATAACTATGACATTTCTTGGTTGCTGAAAATAAATAAAGCCAATATTAAGAGAACCCGAGGGTAAACTTCTAGAAGTAAAACACGGAAATGTCTGGTGAGCTTGATATTGTGTATTATATACAATAAACTAAATGGAAATAGCGATTCAGACTACCACTGAAGTCAAACCTTTGTTAACTGATCAAGGTAGAAATCTTCCCATGTAAGAAATCCTTAGAAAAGTTTTTTTTTTTTTTTGAGAAATCACTGACAAAACTTGTGCAATTGACAACCTTAATAGCTTGCTATAATCCACATAACAAAACTAACCCAAATTAAATCAAATCAATACGCTAGATAACATTCAACCATATCAAGTTTCTACTATATGATTAAAAATTGTCAGAGGGAAGTATATTAACACAGAAAAAATCACAACATCTACCTACAGTGAGCATCGGTTTGCAAGCTCATCAATTTTCCATGTGACAAAACGTGCTTCTGGTCTTTGTACATTCCCTTATTAAGCATGTGAAGAATATCATATATAAATGTTGTATTCGAGTGCTTGTGCATAATTCTTTAGCACTTTCAGTACATGAATATGACAAATAATTACATATGTGATGGAGCTACTAAAATTGTTATTTCTCCATCCTCTTTCTCAGAATTATAAGCTAGGACAACTAAAGCATCACCATAGGGTACGGTTCGTAAAATCGCCATTCTCCACATGCCTTTAGGTAGCATTGGTGCCTGCTTAAGCAGTCCGCTTTATTGTAGCAGTTTTGACTAAGGTGCCAACTCCAAGAGAATATCGTCTGGTATTAAGAAGATTGTTAGCATGAACTTAGCACGAAAAATATATTAATATATGTGTACTATATATGGACCTGCGAATCTAAGTGAGGTAGAAAGAGATAAGGGTGTGGGTTCCTTTTGGCATCTCTATAAATTCGATTTGATGTTCAATTGTTATGAATGCAAAAAGGCTAGAATATAAAGATGTTGCAGGAGTGGTAAGCTGGACCGATTAATTGTTTTGTAAAACAAACAAAAAAAGTGTGAATCGTACACATCCCATAATAATGGAAGGAGTGAGGATACGTCGATTTGTAGAAAAAAACATATATAGGTTGAATTCTATCTACATACGAATTAAGGGCAGTGTCATATTGCAACTGGGTGGTGAATAGGGAAGCAAAACACACAGGTGGATTAAGTAATAAGGGATTTAAGGAGGGTCTCTATAATAATTTACAATGTTGTGGTACCCCAGATCAACATACTTCACTACTAACTTCAATATCATATGTTTCATTAGCCCCTACAAAGATAAAAGCATTCAAATCTTACCCACAAACTCCTGGTCAATCCTGGCCGCCAATTCACTTTTTGACCTTATAGTCAAACACCACTACTTTTTGTAGACAAAAACATACGTATATTCAATTCTATCCATATAAGGATTAAGGGCGGTATCATATTGCAACTGGGTGGTGAATATGCATAAAAAACACACTGGTGAATTGAGCAATAAGGTCTTTGAGGAGGATCTCCATCATAATTTACAATGTGACAGTACCACCCAGCTATACCCACTTCATTACTAACTTCGATATTACATATTCCATTAGCCTCTACAAAGATCAAAGCATTCAAATAGTACCCACAAACTCCAGGATCAATCCTGGTTTTTTTTTCCTGAAACGCGAAAGCCGGACCCAGTCCCCTACCTGAACCCAGCTAGTTGGACTGGCCCCACTGCCAGACCCAACATCGCTAAACTCACTATACAATTAATCTATTACAGAAACCTTTACGGCAGCGGGGATTGAACCCCCTGACTTCCTCCTTACTGGAGTTGATGAGATACCACTGAGCTATTCTCTTCGATCAATCCTGGCTGCTAATTGACTTTTTTATCTCAAAGTCAAACACCGTTATTTTTTACAATATCGATGATGAAAGAAATAATAAAAGAAGCAGGAAATGTTTGAAGGCCTTGCTAAGCTAAAATATCCTTACATTATCTTCTACACATGTAAGGTGTAGGGGGTGGGTTGTGAAAATGTGCATTTTGTGATAGTTTAACATCTTTATGCACATCGATAAGGAAATGCGCAAATATGTTATATTTAAATGGTAGAACATAAAGTCCCATTGTGAGCGCAAACCAAGTAAGAAAATCATATGTATATTTAGATAGTTAACAAATACTTAACTATGTCGTTAAAGTTAAATTTAACAGAAATGGTTGCTGCATAAAATGGAAAGAATGGGTTGAAAACATTATGATTAATGTATTAATGGAACTTCCATGATGTTGATTCTTGTCATTGCGACACTGAAATTATGGTTTCGTCGTTGTTCATTTTTCATGTAATTCATTGGAAGGAAAATTTCCTGCAGTTTCATTTCAATGTGATTCCTAGGAAATATAATAAACCTAGCCCCATTTTTGAAGATTTTCTTGTTCCTACAAGTATGGCATTGTATTCAATGGGTTCAAAGATGACTAAAGTCGGACGGTGAACCTGGCGTGATTCGAACACGCATCCTTCTGACATGGAGTCAGATGCGCTACCATTGAGCCATAGATTCATATTCATGCACATAAATTAGGAGTCAGTTTGGATACCCAAAAGGTCTGGCCATGGGATCCACATAACTAAGATGATGAAAAGGCTTCTGTTTACATTGAAAACACATATTATATATGGAACTGAGATAGCAAAATTCTGCAAAAATGTATATGCCGCAACTTTGTAAATATAAAATTGATAAAATTGATCTACTGACCTGCAACTGAGAATACCTGCCTTACCACTTTGCTTCTCTGTTATGTGTATTATTCTGTATCTAACAAAAACTAATTGTAACTAACCTGATGCTACGAAAATACATAAGCACAGTAGGCTCTCGCCTTGATCTTCGAAAACCCTACGCTAAAGTTAACAATCCAAATGGTCTAATGCCACCTTGAACAATAGCATGCTTCCTACCACAGACCTGCTAAGTTTTATTCCAAATGGCTCTCTCACAACACAATGAGACTGATGTCATTGGGCTCCACAACTATAACAAAATTGATATCTGAATTGCCAACAAATGCAATTTAGTTCCTTCGTTTCCCTGCATTTTAGTCTTTGTGAGGTACAGAAAAATGTCGTAGTACTCATTTTATAATTTACATTGGATTGAGTATCTTTTGAAAAGTATTAAAAATTGCAGACGAAAAAGTCCAAGAGTGAGCAAAGCAAGATGCTGTAGTAGATAGAAGATTGGGGAAGCTTTCAAGGTGGGGTGTTGATAGACTTCAAATAATAATAATAATCGCATGGCATTACTTGATTATGCTAAATAATTGCATATCTGCATCATGAAAGCTGGGTAGCAACTAACCCGGGATATAATAACTTGACTCAAGATATCCTCAGGCTGGATCATAATAGTAGAGTAAAGTAAGTAAAACATGCTTCATTGAAAATGGTGTGTAACAGAATATCAAGTTTCCAGGTCATGTTCATTGTAGATACCACGTAACACACTCGAGTAATAGAATTATGGAACTTACATATGTTTGGATTTTCGGTAACCATGTTTTTATAATCCAATGTCAAATGAATAATGTTTCATTCACCTCAGTAATTACAGCATCAGTTGTAAAATATGTCTGTCATGGACACCTTATGGTTATAAATGGGTGATGCATGATAAATAGGAGTCATCACTTTTGGTTTTGTACACCTTCAGTTCACTAAAAAGATTATCAAAGACTTGGTTAACAGAAAAATTAGCAAGGGTGTACTTCTATAGGCCTACATCTCGGCAGATGCAGTAGACACCAACCTGATTTTAAGAAATCCGATAGACAAATTCTAGTTGTGAATAATAACTTAGGAAATATCTTTCACTTTTTGATGCACAAAATGAACCCAATTTGAAGCAAAGATAATAAACCATACATAAGTAGTTCCTAAATCTTAAATATCCTTCTATACTATTGATAGTCTGCCGAAAAAAGGACTGAAACGTAGATAAAAAAGAAAATTTTGATTATTGATGGAATGTTGTACCTCTGATATCTGTAGTAACAAATGTGAGGAAGAGTTTTTGCTTGTAGTGTTGGTCGTGATCTCCTTAGGCTACGATAATGGACTTTTGAAAGGACCAAATCTCTGCTCAATTCAGAGTTCCCTGTAGAGTGCAATGCAATATAGTATAGTTCATAACTATAGCCGACATTGATATACTGAAGGGAACCTAAAAAAAAAAAAAAAAACACAAACACTCAAAAATGTTATCCAATATACTAATACTAATGGGGCTAGTAAAGACTCCTTGCCCAACCAAAAACAAAAGTATAATGGACTTGATGCGAACAACAACCGAAATTTATCAGCGGTGAAAGAGCCGCATGAATCAATATGCAAAGACAGTGATGGGATATTAAAATTATTTCTTTCTAATTTCAGTAACATGATATCGAAGTACAACAAAAATCCACGAACCCCAAATAAGGAAGCTACTTAATACTTTACATTTTGAATACCAAACACATCTATGAGAAACATGACAATTAACCTAACCAACCATTTATTGATATTAATTTAACCAACTAAGACTTATGTACTCCTATCTTTTGCAAATTTGTGAAAAGAACCTTACCTCTTTTAAGGAGTAGGAAGAAATTGTATCCATTTTAAGAAGAAGCTCAAGCTTTCAAGAGCCTGCATAAAAGCTGATATTCAACAGAATGAAGACATGGGATTATCATTTGTATGTTCGACTCTACTTATCCCTTTTCATATGCAAGACCCAGTAAACTTAAGGTTTTATAATGCACCTTCTATCAAAAAAAAAAAAAAAATCATATGTAAAAAGAATAGTTCTCCGAAGTTAAAATTATATATATTTTGCCTGAAACAAAATAGATAACTCAAATAAGTGATAAACATTTATATACATACATGTATGTCTAGCAGATGGTACCACCAAGATTCCAAATCCATATGTCTTTGACTCATGTATGACTTCCCATCTTATTATTTGTTCAGGGATTACACTCTTTTTACCACATTTTTTTCTTGCTCGACTCCAAATTTTATCCAAGCTAGAATATATAACATAAAATTTTATCCAAATTGAACATTTGCGTTCCACGTTCTTACGCTTCCTCTATCTCGTGTTCTTTTCTATACATAAATTCCTTGTATTCCTCTATTTGTCGTTTGTGCTCCTGTAGGATCTATTTTAGGTGTTCATGTTGTCCAATTCTACTATTCAACATGTGTGCATAGGTTCATACCAACGTATTTCACATACTGGCCTTGCGACTTGTTGATTGCCATGGCATGTATTGCACGAATGGGACAGAGAATCATGTAACAGTAGTGCAAGTCATGTTTCTCTCACTCCTCCGTGGAATGAGATTGAAGATTTGAAGTAATAAATTTACACGAAATAATAAGAAAACAAACTTGCAAGCAAAACAAAGATAGATTACGAAGTTTTTGCCACGCCTCTATCGTCATTTTGTTTTGCATAACATTACAAACATTGCAGTTAATGAGGATCAGCAATAGTTTCTGAGGATCGAGAGAAGTATATAGCAAAATGAAAAATGAGCCAATGCATGTCTTTTATTTCTGCTTTAGTAATGATAGAAGGTCAGGCTATGACTGGAATCTGGTACACCACAGATAGTGTAATAAGTGATGTGATCCATTCACGGTGGAGTCATCTTGTGGTGCCAAGCCAATCTTTTAATCTATTCTATTATCTTTTGGACCAAGTTTGGATAGATGGTTTCACCCATGACCCCATGGTAAGTAATTCCGGACCAAGCTTGCGCAGATGGTTTCACCCATGATCTTATGGAAATCACTAAGCCCAAGGAGGCATTGGTCAGAATATCTATACAAACGGTTTGTAAATTGTCATACTCTAGAAGTTATCCAGCGTATTCCAAAAACCATTGTATCGGGCCTATTGGCAAGAAAGCTGAACCTTATCCATCCTGGACAATATATTTTCACCGACCGACTGGAATCGATCATGGCATGTGATATATTATATACACCATGAATCTAATCAAAAGTAAAATTATAAGTAAACTCATCACATACAGAAATAAAAAAAATCTGTAACTTCATCATAAGAGTATTCTCTAGAAAAAAATCAAAAATTGAAACCAAACGTCTGATGATTGAAAGGTGTATCTCAAAATCATAGTGCTTCATAGAATCGTAACATAGCTGTTCTAAAAATCAATAGAGTACATCTGTATATCCATCCATAAGGTGTAACCTCTACTGGGAATTGTCTTCTACGAAAAAATAAGGGGCATGGTTTGGTTGGACAACACAGTGCTACTCGTGGAATGAACACGGTCTCACCTACTTGCCCCTTTAACAGTGTTACGACCTGGATCAGACTCTCGCACAACGCAGTGATGAGGAAGTCCTTAGCTGGTGTCCATGTCCAGAAGTAAATCCGAAGGCATTCCTACTCTGAGTCTGAGAATTTTGGTTGGTGCATCCGAAAACTAAAACCTCTAGGAAATCTTAGATATCAATATCGGTAATTACCTCCGCGATTTCTGTTCCACTGTATCCTGGTCACCATTGGCCATGTCGGTAATATGAACACCTGTTGGGACTGTAACAACAAAACACTGAAAGTAATGATGTTAAGAAATAAATTTCTGAAACTTTAAAAATAAACTAGACTCAAGAAATAGCAAACAGAGGACAGAGTCACTTGATCATCAAGCTGTCATTAACACGATAGTTCACCGGTACGCCTCAATAATGAGTGATGCCTATACCCTTTGGTGAAGTTGTATCCAGGATAAAACTGCCCGTTGCAGGTACCGTTAGCACTACAGTACTTGCCCACTCTTACGAACTTAACAGCAATGACACAAAGAATAAAAACCACACAGAGGGAGAGAGACGAAAAAGAAGAAGGATAGTAGCTTCTTCTGGACACAAATTCGAATGAAGAAACCAAAGGCTTTATATAGTGGAGAAGAGAGATAGTCGAGAATAATGTGCATTAAGAGCGAATTAAAGAGAAAATAAAAATAATAAAGCCAGAATAAATTTTCATTAATTCGAGATTTTCCAAAACGGTAAGAATAACTTCACATTATGTCGACATTCCAAAACGGTAAGAATAACTTCACATTATGTCGACATAAAAGTAAAAAACGGAAAGAAATAAATCCTTTCCATGTCATACGCCCCCCACATTAAATACAAAATCTCTTTTGATTTTCAAAAACGTTTTAGGAAATAATTGAAAGAAATTATATCCAAAAATATTTCGCCCCACCCACATTGTTTTACTAACTATCCATAATGGAATAGTTATATAGTGGATCTCCTCTTTAGTTATACCCTATGTGGGACTAAAGGTTTCATTCACTCATAAGAAAATGAGCAAGTACTCTTTGAGACTTAAGGATCCTAAGTTCCATTCCCACCAAGACTTATAAAACAAAATAATAAAACTCATTTGCTCCAACAACACCAACGGTACCTGATCTTCGGTTCTTTATCTATAAGAATAATGTGGTTCAATAGATATCCTCCACTATCGATGAACCATTTTTCCTAGCTTACCTTAGAGTGCCTTATGTATTTAGCCTTTTCTTTAAGCCTTTATAGAAAACAGAGAACCACTACAAAGAGCATCTTTCAAAGTACAGACATTGCATAACTGACATGGGAAGAACATGCTTAGCGCCAACAACAAACAAAATATTGCCAGAAATCAACCATTTCACTTCCTATTTAAGCTTTTGTTAAAAAGAACATAAACCAAAAATGGTTGCTCACACTGGACACTAAGCGTGCATCCACACGTAACACGTTGTACCACTTCCCAGCCAAGACCTTAAAGAGGAAGTACAAAGCCAGTGATCACTTTGGTGTTTTGTTTTGATTTTAGTTCACCAACCAGATATTCAGATCAGTGGGTCCATTACTTTCTCGAGGTTTACATCATTGATAAAATCATTGGTAAGATATAATCATCAGTAATTCAACAATGATCAAATCCTCACATAGCATAGAAAAGATATAATCCTTCTAACAAATTTGTTACCAAAATACGAAAAATAGAAGTGATTCTCATCGATAGGCTACAACAGTAAATAGTGATTTCTAGTGACTGGGTTGCATGAGCTGGTAATTAGCATATCTATGTAAATGAAAAACCTACCACAGCACTCTCTATCTCTTTAAGATTCCACATCTTTTCCTTACTATCAACCACATCATTCTTCTAGCTATAGTTTGTATAAAAATTTAATGATGGGATCATGGGAGCAAGAAAAATGGTAAAAAACAGAACTTACTGAAACAGATAATGAAACTTTAGTATGTATTCCAGAGGATAACTAAACAATAGTAACCAACATATATGGATTAAACAATAATCATATTCAATCAAATTAAATTACAATCAATATCAGAATAACTTGGAACCTACAATAGAGAATGAACTTACCATCACATAGAAGTCTGGGTGAGAGATCGGTTGGCTTGATATCCAAATGCCATCCATCATGTATGCACACCCTCATCCATCTCCCATGACCCATGAACTGGCAACAAATCCAAATCATATACAACTCGTATGTGGAATAATATCCATATATCCCAAGTTCATTGAGGAAAAAATTGCTACCTTTAGGCCCATACATGTAGTGTAAATGAACTCAACAACATGAAGATCAGCAAAGTGATATCCAAGAGGAGGATTTTCACTTTCATAGAATATGAGAGACAACCCTAATTTTCTTATTACTCATAACTTATACTAATATCACAGGACGACAACCTACACAACCCACAACAAAGAGATAATTGGTTAAATTTTAACTGATATTGGGTTAGTATTTATACATCTAATATCACCCCTTCCAAAAGCAGTGTAGATTAGATGTAGATGCACTAAGCCAATCCGGTTAACAGCCGTGCCTTCCTCTTCGAATTGTATAGAGCATCCCCCATGTGAGATTGCATTCCATTTTCTTCTGAACCCATTTCCATCTTAAAGAAAGTCATTTGCCTGTAAAACAGCAAGAATGTAAGAATGCCCATTATCCTACTCAAAATAACACTTCGTTTAAGGAATCCTTGGATAAGAAATTACCTATGCCAGGAAGCTTCATCCATTTTAGGGGTTCCCAAACTCAAAATTCTATTTGAATTTGTTTCATAATTGGTATAGACCATTCCAGCTGTAACAGATACCTTAGGAATTAATGATACTAAATTACTAAGAGGTTTGACCAAATTAGGTGGACGGTTGGCTCTTGAAAGATGGATTAAACCCTTACTATTTGATGGCGTTCCCAATGGGTTATCAAAATGCATGGTGTTAGAGGCTTAGATAAAGATGATGCATCCTGCTTGCTGTGAAAATTCGCTTACCGTATGAGATTAGGATGTTGTAGTAAGCAGGTAGGATTATCCTTCCTGATTAATGTTCAAATGGAGATATTAAAAGTTCTTTTTTGATAAGCTAGATTAAAAGATTATTTAAGGTGAATCTGACCACCTGAAGTGTGTTCTGATGCAAGACATAGTTACCGGATGCAACTACTCCATTTCTTCATTACAACCGTAAGTAGTGAAGTTGAGGGAGGTGTGATTCTTCTACACTTTTACCGACAACTCTATCCAATTCCTGTTGAGCTACTCTCATTTTTTCTAGTTTGTTCATCAACTCCCATCCAACTTGGAAACATTTGGAAATCGTACTAAAAATTATAAAAGTATGAACCTTAAGAAAAATGTAATTCAAATAACATGAACAAATAACTCATGTAGCTCCACGGACAGTATCCGTTCTAAGTTGCATAATTTGGTGACCTGACGTTACATGGTCCTGAAACGTTGTACAACCATGAATACCTGGAAGAGGCTGGCTGAACTGGCCACACTCTCGTAAATGGAAGAATTACCCAGTACCCCTGAGTAACAGTTAGCGATAACCATAGAGACCATGCCAAAAAAAAAAAGATAACAGTTACTCTTTTGAGCATATCAATCTTCTCATTTGAGTAAACAACTAATCTCGCACAATCTCTCCCCAGTTAAAATGATTTTTGGAACAATGATTTTTGACAAACAAATACTTAAATCCATCTCGAATGTGCGATTTAAATACTGAGTCTCCCCAAGACCGCGCGAGAACAAAATAAAGAAAATAGGGAAATATCACATAGTATACCTGTGTCACTATGTCTGCTTGTTTGCTTTTGTGCCCACGGATTTCTTTTCAGTCCATGCTAGATACAACCTCTTAAAGTACCTATAACGACGCATATAAACTATGAGATAAAAAATTCTAATGTGTGAAACAATGAGACATAAATTAAAGAGGTAGGAAATACCAATAGGTCCTAAAAATAATATATTAGGATGAGTTTGGTCCAGTTGACTCTGTTTGGTTTTTTTTGAAAAAATAAATTATAATTTGGTCATAGAAATAATGGTTTGGTCCTAGGGTGACGTCATGGATGATGTAATTGTCATCTTGTAGTGGCAGAAATACCCTTTTGGGGTCATTACATCATCCATGATCTCACCCTAGAACACATATACTCGATTCAAGAGAAAAGATATTATGTTCAGATTTACTTTCTCTCACCTCCATATATTCAGATTTACTTTCTCTCACCTCCATATTTTCAGATCTAGTTTCTCTCTCTCTCTTTTTTTTTCTTCATCTTCCTGCTAGGTTTTTGATTTTGCAGAGATGATAAAGACGGCAGAGAAGATTGTGTGAGTTCATCATCTCCATCTTCATCTTCGTGATGCTGTAACAATGGCGATTCGGAGGTGAAAATCTAAATCCGTTTTTTTATTTTATTTTATTTGTTTTTGATTTCTTCGTGCTCTTGTTGAAGATGAAGACGAAGAAGTTCATTCTTTACATAAACTCATGTTGCTGATGTTTCTCATGAAGATGAAGATGATGAAGACTTTCAAGATCTGTTGCTATTCGTGTTAAAGATGATGAAGACGATGAACGTCAATGAAGACTTTCAAGATCTGTTGCTGCTCGTGTTAAAGATGATGAAGACGATGAACGTGATGAATACGATGTTGTTGCTGCTGTTTGAAGACGATGATGTTTTCTGCTGCTGCTGTTGAAGACGTCGAAGAAGATGAAGAATGATGATGATTATGATGTTCATTTCTGGAATGAACTCTGTTTTTTTAGGTTTTATCAGGAGTTCATTTCTGAAATGAACTCTGGTTTATATAGGTTTTCTGAAAAATTAAGTAGAAATTAACTGGTTTATATAGGTTTTCTGAAAAATTAGGCAGAAATTAACAGGAGTTCATTTCGACGAATGAACTGCTACAAAAAATAACTATTAACTGAACCAATTTATAAGAATTTTTACCATCGGTAAAGACGTGCATTAATTTATTGTGAAATGCACTTTGGAATCTTCGCCAAGAAAATCCGCAGAAAATCATTACTATTACCACTCTTGAGTCTCTTCTTCACCTCCTTCCATTTTTAGTCGTTGCTATGAATCAAATATTTTAGCAAACCCCCAAAACTACACATGTATCTTCTTTTCAATTCCTTGGAGTCTCCTGCACTTTAAGGTGCTCATTAAAGTGCAGTCAACTAAGAAACAACTTGTCTAAATTTTGTACCTATTTTAGTGTGACCATCACCCTTTAATGTACAGCCGCATATTATACTCCTTATGCTCCTTATCATATGTCAAAAAAATTATGCCCTTATCACAAATATAGTTATTAACTGTTCAATAAAAGTGCTATCGTTAACTGGAACCCAATCTGGCTATGAACATGTTGCAACAATTTCGTTGCCTATCGAGATAAATCAAAAAAGATAAGTTTGAAATCTTTTCTACTCCTAACAATATCCAAGCAATACCAATATCAAAACAGTTAAGTTCGAAATCTGCAGTTCCTCACAGAATACTGTATCAATATTCTAGCAACATCAAAAACTCAAGAATTTAGAAAAAAAAATCAAATCACATTTACATCTGTTTAACAAAGTGAATAAACTGCATCCATATGGAATGATGTTTCAGGTCCAACATTCTTAATTCAGGTCCATAAGTAGCATACAATAACATAAGCAGCAGCTCTAACAGCCGCAATAATATCAAGGTTGGCGAATATCGTGTCGTGATCTTTCAAAATTCTTTTAGCCAAAGATGCTGAACATATAATAGAAGATAAGAATTTTATACAGTGTATGAATCAATTTAGCAACATCATTCTCAAAAACAACCATATCTCTATGTCTCTCTGCGCAATGTTCTCCATTGGTTAATTAAAGATACAGAACACTTACATTGTTAGGAAAAAAATCCCTTTCCTTAGCATCTCACTTTCTTCCGATCAATCAAAAACCCTAATTAAATCCCGAACAAAACCCAAATCAAAACTTATCCAGAAAACGCCGACAAAATCGAGATACAAACTACTACGAGATGTAACCTTCGATGAAATGAGATAGAAGCTCAAACTTCCTTAAACACGGAGGACGATGAAGGGTTTCAACGATTTCTCCAACAATTGAATTCTATGTTGTGAGTAAGCTAGAAGAATAGAAGAATTTTAAAGTGAGAAACTGGAAGATTTTAAGATTTTAAACAGGATGAAGAAGAAGATAATTTCGCCGTTAATTCATTCCAAACTAAAACCTAATCGATTCAATTACAACACCTTAAAAAACATATCTTTTTGCTTCTGCATTGACCCCTAAAAACCCAGAAAAAATCAATACAATCAAATTCAGTAACTACATCAGAGAAGCAAGCAAGAATCGAGACAAAAAAAAAAATGACGCTCAGTTTATAATTGGCGTCAGAACGACAAATTGTTTGTGACATAAGATTACTTCGTTGGATTTAAATCTTTATGTAGTTTACTTGCATAATAGTTTATTTTCATCACGGTTCCCCTTTTTTCATCTTAGGGTTCCGAGCTGGGTTGTTTTTCCCTTTTCTTTATCCCTACGCTTCTGCTGTGCCATCGACCTTCTACTGCTAACGTTGAGATGAGTATCGGTGGCATAGCTGCAGGAACTGTGGGACGCTTCTGCTGTGCCATCGACCTTCTACTGCTAACGTTGAGATAAGCATCGGTGGCATAGCTGCAGGAACTGTGGGAAGATAATGTGGATGGAGAACTGATCGGAAGCTGAAACGTATATGGTAAAACTTTTGCGACCGGAATTTAGCTATAAAAGGAATTCCCCTTGACCTAGCCAATCATTACTGGCCGTCCAAGTCAAATCTCCATCCGGATGCTATGGACCGCTGGATGACCCTTTCAGATAAATCCTGTCCACTAATTGACTTTTTGATCAAGGAGACAAAGACCACATCTTTTTGTAAACAATGATTGCAATGAAATCTCTTTACACAACGAAGGAAAGCTACAGTTGTCTCACCTATTATTTCCTAAAGCTCTTTTAATCTATAGATTTTGATTGAGATTGGGAGTCACCGATGATGATTTTTAGGCGTGTCGTTTTCACGATGACTGCAAAGATTTTTTAGCTAATGAGGATCCCTCTCTGCATGTTGTTAATCTCCGGCTAATGCTCTTGGGGTCATGATCTTGAATTCACCACCACAGCTAACAGGATGGATTGCAAACGTACCCTTGTGGAATAGGGATTAATTGGAAAGGTGTTACCTGCACCGGCACATCGGTTACAGCTTTGTAAGAAGACTAATCCCAAACATGAACCTTCTTTATTTCAGTTTTTTAGTATTGTTAGTGTACTGAGTTTATGATTGCTTTGTTTTTTCCAAATCAGAAAATAGATCCTCAACTAAATGGAAATGTTGGTTTGAAGCTCTGTGATTGTGAATAAGATGGAGTTTCAGAAATTGAATAAAGATTGAAAATGGGTTTTGATTTTTGTGTTGCATTGATCTGTGTTTGATTTTTGTGTTGAAATTGGATGGATTTGTGTTTGATTTTTGTGTTTAATAGAGATTGCAGATGGTCAAAATTTAAATAGAACCACAAATTAACTCAATTAAAATTTAATTTTAAAGAAGCCGGGTTAACCCGTAAGCTTTACCTGTTACGGCCACGGGTTGAAGAAATGGCCACCCGTGAAGAATATTAACCCGCAAGTTTTGGCCCATGTTAACCCGAACCCGTGTAACCCGTAACAAGCCAGCCCCGGCCATCCC
>JAJJMB010012081.1:1044196-1086622 GCA_023531105.1 Papaver atlanticum
TTTAAAACCTTTAATACCTCGCTAAAAGGTTCCTACTTTCTTGATTCTTTTCCTTTTTGAGTTGCGTATCATGGGTGTCTTCAATGAAATTCGATGAATTCATGTACATAATCATACTGTGCTGTTATGTTTAATTATTGTTTAGATCAAAGATTAAAGAAACTGTTTTGACTTGCTTCATCCAAAAGTAAGATCTTTACTTGATTTTCTGGTGTTAAGTTTTTTATTTCTTATAAATAAATTTTTAGGGAATTTACGAAGAAGTGGAAGTAGTAAATATAGTACTGCTGCTGTACTTGAAGAACCAATTACACCACCAGTTAAAGTAACCTATACAAAACTTCTTATCAACGGGGAGTTTGTCAATTCTGCTTCAGGTTTGTATTGTTTGCTTATTTCTCATTCATTCCTTTTTGTAATTGTTTCTTCAATTAATCAAGAATCAAGACGTAAATTCAATCTTTGTTTGGCCACTAGGAAAAACTTTTCCCACTCTTGACCCAAGGTCAGGGGATGTTATCGCTCATGTCGCTGAAGGTGATGCAGAAGATATCAATCGGGCGGTTGCCGCTGCTCGCGAGGCTTTTGACGATGGCCCATGGCCGAAGATGACAGCTTATGTAATCAACTACTCTTGATTTTTAAGTTCTTAAATTCTACTTTACTTATGTGAGGCAAGAATTTGGAAGAGCACAATTAGATTGTTTTTTCACTTTTTACATTGTTTGCTTTCATAGGAAAGGTCAAGGGTACTTTCCCGCTTTGCGGATTTGATCGATAAACATACCGATGAACTTGCAGCACTTGAGACGTGGGATAGTGGAAAGCCCCATGAACAGGCCGCTCAAATTGAATTACCAATGTTCTCACGTCTATTTAGATATTATGCCAGTGAGTTAAACTAGATTTTATTTATGTCGGTAATCACTTTTTTATTCGACTTAAATGTTTTATGATTTTGGTCTGCTTGGGACGTACCAGGATGGGCAGATAAGATACATGGTCTCACAGTTCAGGCTGATGGTCCGTACCATGTGCAAACCCTACATGAGCCCATTGGAGTTGCTGGACAAATTATTCCATGGAATTTTCCACTTCTCATGTTTGCGTGGAAGGTCGGACCCGCTTTAGCTACTGGTAACAGTAGTGTCCTGAAGACAGCAGAACAAACGCCGTTGTCTGCTCTCTATGCGGGGAAGCTGCTCCATGAAGTGGGTTCTCTTAATTCATTTGCTGTGGTTTAGTCTTCATTTCTGAATGCATGCTTTAGGTTTCTTAGTTCTGTATTGTTCAATGCAGGCCGGCCTTCCTGAGGGTGTTCTGAATGTGATTTCTGGATTTGGTCCTACGGCTGGTGCAGCACTTGCTAGTCATATGGATGTAGACAAGGTTTGTTTACCTATATCGTAGGAAGGATATATATCGAATTTTGTAGAATGAACACAATAATTTGTTATCTCAAGTATTAACAGAGAAAACCCCGACTTCTTTGCAGCTTGCTTTCACAGGATCAACTGTAACCGGCAAGATTGTTACTGAACTTGCTGGTAGAAGCAACCTTAAGCCAGTGACTCTAGAGCTTGGAGGGAAATCTCCATTCATTGTATGTGAAGATGCCGACATTGACAAGGCTGTTGAAGCCGCCCACTTTGCTCTGTTCTTTAACCAGGTACGTGAATCCGATGGAATTTTTGCATGAAGTACTATAGACAAGCTTACATAGATAGATTTATCGAATTTCAAGATCCTAAACGTGATTTGTCTACAGGGACAATGCTGCAATGCGGGGTCTCGTACTTTTGTACATGAAAAAGATTATGACGAGTTCGTAGAGAAATCAAAGGCTCAAAGGCTCGTGGTATGAAACGTGTTGTTGGTGATCCCTTCCAGAAAGGTGTCGAACAAGGTCCTCAGGTGAATTATCTCCACTTTGCATTCACTGACAGTTTAATATCGAAAAGGTCAAATCACAAACTGGGTCTTGTAGTCTGTCATCATTTCTTCTAGAGTGTTTCTGTCTATACTGATCGGTTTAAAAAGCTTGGTTAGGCAAATCCCTTTATTCTCTGGGTTTGTTCACTGATATTGTCGCATTCCCAAATGAATATATCAGATTGATTTAGAGCAATTTGAGAAGGTTATGAATTACATCAAATCTGGTATTGAAAGTGGTGCTACCGTTGAAACTGGCGGTGCAAAATTTGGCGACAAGGGCTACTATATTCAGCCAACTGTCTTCTTAAATGTTCAGGTATCATATACCATTTCCACCATATCTAAACCATCATCCTTTTTTACTACTACAATCGCCTTTCAAAACTTGACAAAATTGAATGCGTGCAAAATTAGGATAACATGTTGATCGCGAAGGATGAGATCTTTGGACCTGTGCAGAGCATCTTGAAATTCAAGTAAGCTCTAACCCATCAATACATATATTTCACCTCATTACTTATAAAACATTCTTTATTCTTCACTTGCATAACACTTTCTTTTTCCATGATTACAGAGATCTTAGCGAGGTGATCAAAAGATCGAACGCAACAACTTATGGTTTGGCTGCAGGAGTTTTCACCCAGAACATAGACACAGCAAATACCCTGGCGCGTGCACTGAAGTCAGGAACTGTATGGATTAATTGCTTCAATGTGTTTGACGCGGCAATTCCTTTTGGTGGTTACAAGATGAGTGGGCATGGAAGAGAGAAAGGAG
Source organism: Papaver atlanticum (assembly GCA_023531105.1). Taxonomy (NCBI): domain Eukaryota; kingdom Viridiplantae; phylum Streptophyta; class Magnoliopsida; order Ranunculales; family Papaveraceae; genus Papaver; species Papaver atlanticum. Next base: position 1,046,909 of record JAJJMB010012081.1, read on the forward strand.
TTTACAGTCTAAATAACTATTTGCAAGTGAAAGCTGTGGTTACTTCTTTAAACAACCCAGCATGGTTATAATCTCTTGCTTCTCTTGTCTGTGATGTCTATCAACAAATGAAGGCTGTATGTTTTTTCGTTTCTTTGTACTTTTTAATAGGAAAGTTATGTTTTTAAAAATGTCTGTTCAGCTCTTCTTGTGATACCGTGTTCTCTGCTTGTTTTATGGTGGTTTAGCTGATGCAACTACTATTATGTCATGCATAAAATTAGATTTCAAGGATATTCTGAAGGATCTCAAAAAACGAGGGATAAGTCTAAGTCTGGTTCATGGGTTACAAAATGGCTACTCTAAAGAGTCAAGAAATAGATCACCAGATTCATCTCCATTTGGCATGGATAAAATCTGATTATCCATTACAAACATAACCTCAATTTTGAAACTCACAAATATTCGGCCGATACTCTATTCCCAATAAGACATTACAGAAATTACAGAAATTCTTTGGAAGGATCATTTAGATTTAGTTCCAAACTTCCAACACAATCCAACAACCTACTAAAAATCCTTTTCCTTTATTTTCTTTATCAAATGTTAAAAATGGACTTGGAGAAGGGTCTGCTCCATTAGATGATAAAGGTTCTTATTTCTCCGTCCCTTTTATCACTTTCTCTCTTCAACCAAGAAACAGAAGAAAAAAAAGAAATAGTTAAAATAAGGTCATCCTCTCCAACCCACATATACATTTTTCTACCTTGCACACACATCACTCACTACTTGCCTGTTGCTGCTTTGTCATTGAGAAAACATAAAAAAACGAATTCCTTCAAATCTCTTCTGAACCAGTATTCTTCATAGGTGGCAAGGAGAAAACACTAACGGTTGAGCTTCCGCTTCGTATCTCCCTCAATGATCGCAGTGCTGATAAGGTGCTCTTCATGTATAAGCTCTCCATGTATTCAATCTCTGCAAGTTCATTTGGTCCTCCTTTAAGCAGGCTTTCTTTATCAGCGACAGGTCTAGTAGCATGGATGACGTGCCCATCGACTGCCTTGCTTGTGACTGACGGCGGATCCTCTATGCAGAAGAGGTCATCCAGAATCATTTCACATTCCTTAACTAGTTTGTTAAGCAAGTCGGTGGTGACAAAGGGTTGTTGCAAGACCCTTTGGATGAAAGGCAGACGAATAACAGCACCTGTTCGCTTGTCGTACTTCTTCAGTATCTTCACCAAACCTGGTTGAAGCATATCGGTACATAGCAATAGATTCGAAATTATAAACCTCTACATGTGATTAATCACCAATATAAAAAGCACAAAGACTTCTATAATTTTTAACAAGTACAATCACACTTCTTTCAGGAAGATGAGTAACAACAATTGTAACTTCAATCTAGAATGGAAATGAAAATCAGAAGAATAAAATAACTCCGGCTCGTTGAATTTCAGGAAACTCACGGAAAAACCTAGCTAGAAAGAATACATAAGAATCTCTAAACTCCTTTCAAGCAAGCTAAAATCCAGGGCTATTATATTCACAAAGATAAGTAGGATAACATACAGTTTCCATGCGAATCCAAGTCTAAAAACTGATTATGGCGAGTTGAGAATGGCAGCAATATGCAAGAACCACAGTAAACCTGGTAATCTAAAGTGGCTCAATAGCTTAAAGTTATGAATTCATTTAGATAAGGTAAACATTTATGAATTCAGACCTTGTTCATATGCAAGTGAGACCCAACATTTCGTCTATACAAATGGAGGGACATACAAACTACTCCATGACAATTAAGGAACCCTATAGTGAAGGTCGAAACTAATCTTGTTTCAGAAAGAGAAAAGAATAAGAGTAAAGATGACAAGGAAAAATCTTTTGCAGGTATCATCCTTATGTGGATAAGGAGAATAACAGCAACCAGCAAAAATTACATGATAGGATAATTCAATGGCCCACAATCTTAGGGTTTTAGCTTAATAACTAGTCATATCAAATCCTTATCTTCTTTACGGATGTCTTCTTTTCAATAATACAATACATGTGAAACTTGGTCAGCACCTTTTAACTAATGAAGAAGAACAAATCCTTTGCAACTTTCCACTTTCGGAAAGAATAAATTAGTTTTTGACAATCATAAATGTTATAATATACTACTTCAACTTAAGGGAATCATAAGATGATAGGTTGTCCTAACTATTTTTGTCTCCATTTTATATAGATTCCGATTTCATATATTTGATATTCCCTATTCAGATACTACAAAACTTCAAGAAATGACCTTTGGCAAACCCAAAGGACAATTACGGATGACTTTTGCACATAGACCTCTCTCTTCCTCAGTTTTTTAATGATTCCCATGGTTGACCTTCACATAGATCACATCTAATAATGTAAACCGCATACTTAGCCACTAACTCTTGCAAGATTCCCTTAACCCTGATTCTGAATTCAAGGTACAAATAAAAGGGGGACAAATCCCAGAGACTAGTTTTCTTTTATGACATCCACAATCAATCCATTCCCATCATTATGTTGGAAGGTGCATAAATATGAGCCTACTAAAATCACAACCACATAGTCACTAACGTACCACATGATCAAAAAATGCAAGACAAGATCCAAACAAAACTTCTAAGGTTTAGTGCAATTAGACCTGTAATCACAAATCGAAACAATGCTGAAAAGAACAAGTAAAGATAATGGACTAGTTCATATGAAGTACATTTTATGTGTGCTGACAAAAAGAGAGCTAATAAAGTACCTGTATAGTTAAGGGCACTGTAATTCTCTAATAAAACCATCTCTCCATGAAAATCCACAATTTCCTTTCTTGCCTTAATCAAGTCTTCATTCGATGATTCCTTCGCTTTCGCAACTCTATCCTGCAACTCCTGCACATTCCACATACAAGCTCTCAGAATTACTACTACTACTTCTGTAATTCACCACATTTTAATTACCACATAGAAAGCAGCATCTTAACCCTGATTAAACAACTAATAAAACCCACTATCATAAAATTTGGTCAAAATTTAAAACCAATAAAAGCACCACTAAAGTCAGCTTTTAAACAGTGATAAAAATGGAATATCAAATGAAACCCAAATCATATCCAGCGCATGTTAGCAACCTCAATCAAATTGATAAACCCTAAATTTCATGATCAAAACTTCCTCGCATGTTGGCAACATTAATTCCAGAATCAATTTAATAGAAACAAAATTTAAATTTCAGAAAAAAAATGCACAAAAAATCTTAATTAAAAATGGAATGAGAATGATCAGTACTAATTACCTTTAACCGGATGATATATTCTTCTTCTTTATCAACAAAAAACCAATTAAATTTCTCAAGTTCAGCTTCCAATAACCTAATGAAATCAATCTCTTCTCTCGTCATTCCTTTCAATTCATCTTCAGTAACAATGGAAAACTCTTCATCATCAACAACAGCTCTTAATCTCTTATTACTAGATCTTTCTCCAACTTTTGGATCAATTAGTTTCAATCTTTTCTTCAATTCTTTGTATGATAAGAATTTATCTCCCCATTCTGGTAATGTTTCTTCAATCTGATTACTCAAACTTTTCCCAAACTTCATCTCTGGAACACACAGAAATCTTGATCAGATGAATCGGAGTAACAAGGAGGATGGTCGGAATCTGATATGGAAAGGGCCGGAGAATGTAACGGATTGGCAGAGAGAAGGTTGTTTTTTGAGAGAGACGGAGAGAAAGTGGTGATTATATGAGGAGAGGAGGGAGAAGTAATAGAATATTCGACGGAAATATTTCTATATCCTTATCTTTAAAGAATTTTTCTTTTATATATTTATTCGAATTTGTTGTCATCTGTGATATGGTTAAAAAGAATCGGACGGCTATATTTGACACTTTTTCTTTTTTTTAATTTATTTTTGAAGGTGGTAATTTCAATGATATGGGTTAACAGTTGACTATGTTGCGTCAATTGACGGACGGACACTATGGTAATCCCCGCCGCCGGCCGCGGTAGGTTTAGGGATATAAACCTCTATAGATGATTTCAGTCAAATTGGAAAATTATAAATATAAACAAAGTAGAAGCTGAAGTAAAAGCTTCTTTCGCAAGGAGGTTTGTAACATTATTAGCCTCTCCAGGAACAGGAGTACATTTCTAATGATTCATATTAAAACACCGCTACCACGGAGGCCGACCGAAAAACACCGAAACACCCATATTTTAACTTGATTAACTTTGCCTCTCTTATTTTTATTTACATTTTCAACCACCAAACCCTACTCTATGTCTATGATGCCTTCTTTCTTCACTTCTTTCTCCATCACATCCCTCGCCGCCTCCCTTCCTAACTCTCTGTACCTTCTGTCACATAACACCATCGTCACTCTCTCAAGAATATAGCCGTAAATTAAAGAGAAATTGTAACAAATCCTAAGGAGAAGAATAGCGTAGAAAAACAGACGGAGAAAAAAAAGGAAACCTAGAAAAAATCACGAAGAAATGGAAGATGGTTTTAGGTTAGGGTTGAATCGTTAACAGTGTGGGGGTTATTCATCATTAGAAGAAGGAATTAAAGATGGGGTTTATGTTGAATTTGCTTTTGGTAGCAAGAAAATGAAGAAATCATGGCAAATTGTGATGGCTTTGGAAGTTAGAGTTTGATTTAGGGTTTGCAGAGTTTTGAATCGAATTGCAGACTTGAGCTAATGGGTACCGGTGAGTTTGCTACCAATTGATGTTGACGGTGGCACTGAATTGCAGAGATGGTGGTTGCTGGGGCTTAATTTAGAAGATGGGTTTGAGATTGGATCTGGTGGTGGCTGGTTGAATTGCTGTCGCTAAAGGTGGCGGCGGAGCTTCTGGTGGTTGTGGAGGTGTTATTGGTGGTTGTGGAAGTGGTGGCGGAGGTGGTGGTTCCGGTTGTGGCGGAGTTGGAGGTGGTGGTTCTGGTCGTGGCGGCGTTGGAGGTGGTGGTTCTGGTCGTGGCGGAGGTTGCGACGATGATGGCGATGGTTGGTGGTAGGCGAAGAAACCAGGTGCCGTCATTAGAGGTGGTGTCGGGGAACGGGAGTTGTATCGGTGAAAACATATGCAGGTGAGGATAATGAAGGAAGTGGTTTTTAAATATAAGGGTATGTTGGTCATAAAACTGTTGGACGGAAATCAAATCTTTTTATGAAATTGAAAAATTTGTGTGAGGTTTCATTTGACAAAAAAAATGGTTATAAAATGTACTCCCTCCCCATGAGCTTCCGGTCGGTCGGCCCAACTAGTAAGTAGCCTTAAAAAAAGAAAAAATACCACTAAGTAAATGCACATAGTTTTTGAATAATCGTATTTGTTGTCCATTTTACTGAATTGTTGTCCTTGATGAATACACCTTTTTTTTTAATCGAAAAAGAGGTTTCCCTCGTAATATTGAAAATAAAGGACCATAAACTCCGTAAGGGGAGTTTCGGTACACTGTTACATCTTCATTCCAGATTTGAATGTTTAGGTAATTTAGAATTTCCCATAAGTTATCTCCTTTCCAATTATGCTTAATGGCATATTTGTTACAGAAAACAGTGATTTTGGCTGCCCAAATTACATTGATTCTTAAAACAAGATTGAAAGCTAGGGCTTTTAAGTTTATGTATTGTGATGTTATATTGCCTTGTGCTGTACTGTTTTTGTATCTTTGCTCCTTTGCAGCTGCGTACTTTCCTATCAGCAGCAATAGAGTAGGTTCTGAGTCGCTCCTGAAAATGATAGAAAATCCGCTTCATTCTGTTGCCCACTGAAAAGCCGCGTCTGCTCCAGCATCCTCTAGTTGTTCTCTAGTTATACAGTCTGCGTGAAGTCCTCTAGCTTCCCTGATGAGCCCTATAGAGTCACAAAGTGTTAATCCAATGCGAGATTTTGCTCCTGAATTCATCATAGTTAGGACTATGTTAATTTTTATTTCCATAAGCCATGTTCGTCCCTGTGGTCGATTAGTAGTAACCTTAAGAGTTACATCATTTAGAGGATTATAGTACAGAAGTTGCATAATATCATAATCTTGCCTTGTGTTGTACTATTTTTGTATCTTTGCTCCTTTGCACCTACGTACTTTCCTATCAGCAGCAATAGAGTAGGTTCTGAGTCGCTCCTGGAAATGATAGAAAATCCGCTCCATTCTGTTGCCCACTGAAAAGCCGCGTCTGCTCCAGCACTCTCTAGTTGTGCCGTCTGCGTGAAGTCCTCTAGCTTCCCTGATGAGCCCTGTAGAGTCACAAAGTGTTAATCCAATGCCAAATTTTGCTCCTGAATTCATCATAGTTAAGACTATGTTAATTTTTATTTCCATAAGCCCTGTTCGTCCCTGTGGTCGATCAGTAGTAACCTTAAGAGTTACATCATTTAGAGGATTATGGTACAGAAGTTGCATAATATCATAATCAGACCTATGAACTATCCCGTAACAATTTATGAACTTAATGATCTTATTTGCTATTCTTTCACTATTTTGAGTTTCTTTTTTAAATGTTATGTTGCATCTGGCCTTCCAGATTTGCCATATAATAACACTGCATAAAACTTGCCAGTCTATGCCATATCCACCTCTGTTGGTGTTCCGAAAACAGTTATATAACCAATCATGAAAGTTGTTAGTCCCATTTTTTACGAATTGCATATCAAAATTGAAATGCATCCACACTTGTCTAGCAAAAGTACAATCTAGAAACAGATGGGTTAAGGTTTCTTGTTCTTCATTGTACAAATTACATTTTGTGGTTAGTTCTGGCAAAATGGCCGCCATTCGCATACTATTTGGCAGTATGGAATGAGCTGCCTTCCAGATGAATATTTTCACAGCAGGAGTAGTATCCATCTTCCAAATAAGATTCCATTTTTTATCTGCATTTCCATTTGTGTTGATTTGATTATAAAGAGATTTCACCGAGAATTTACCTGTTGCATTTAGAGTCCAATGGGGTGTATCTTCATGATTAACATCAGTTAATTGAATTTTCTTTATTTTCTCAATTGTTTGTTCATCAAAGCAGCTAGCCAGTTTTCCTAAATCCCATGTATTGTTAGTTGTAATCAGATCACTTACCTTTTGTAGACCTTCATTATCTGTTTGAGGTTTTTCCATCGGAGTTAATGTATCAGGAATCCAAAAATCTTTCCAGATTTCTATACTAGCTCCATTTCCAACTTCCCAAAAACATAATTTTTTTAATTGTTGTATCCCTGTAAGCATACCCTTCCATATCCAACTATCAGTTCTATTTGGAGTGTCATTAATGTGCAAGATATCAGTATTTGGGTAGTACTTAGCTTTGAGAATGGAAGCGCAAAGTGAATCAGGGTCTTCTTTTAACCTCCACCCCATTTTAGCTATCATAGCTAAGTTGAATTTTCGAACATCTTTAATTCCTAATCCTCCTTCTTCTAGTGACTTCCATATTGATTTCCATTTTTTAAGGCAGACTCCTTTCTTACCATTTTCATTAAGTCCCTTTTCATTTTTTCCCCACCAATAGTCCCTCTGAATTTTTTCTATGTCCTTACAAATTTTAACTGGGATCTTAAAACAGTTCATTTGGTATACATAAAGAGAGGTTGTAACATTTTTAACCATTACAGTTTTTCCTGCCGTGTTTAGATTAGTCCCTCTATAACTAAGCATCCTATTTTTCATCTTTTCCACTAATGGTTCGAAGCAAGTAATTTTTGATCTGTTAGTGAATAAAGGCGAACCTAGGTATTTGTCATTTAGGGGGATGGCCTTGACTCCTAAAATTTCCTTAACTTTATGTCTAATGCCCCTCTCAGTTTTCGGACTAAAAAAGACTCCAGATTTTTCAAGGTTGATTAACTGACCGACGCCAAACCAAAATCTTTGAACAGTTTTACTAGATTGTGACAAGTTTTGGAACTTACTTTACAGAACAACAAACAGTCGTTAGCGAATAATAAATGGCTTATAGATGGGGCTTGGTGAAGAATTTTAATTCCTTGGATCAATCCAATGTTTTCGGCTTGTTTTATCGTTCTGGACAGAGCTTCCATACAGAACAAAAACAAGTAGGGGGAGATTGGGTCACCCTATCTCAAACCTCTCGAAGGTTTAAAGAATTCAGTAGAGGACCCATTGAGTAAAACAGAAAGAGTAGTTGTTGAGATACATTAGTGTACTAAGTTACACCAATTTTCATTGAAACCAAATCTAATCATTATTTGCATTAACAAGTTCCATTCGCCTCTATCAAAACCTTTTGACATATCGATTTTTAGACCCATGAGACCATGGTTTTGAAAAGCGCCGCTTCATGCTACGCTTCACTCCAGATTTTTCCAATTCGCTCCGAAGTTTAGTTATGAAGCGAATCTACCATGAAGCGGAAGATTCCTTTAATTGATGCGCTTCTTGACTTAGTCAAGTCATTTCCCGCCTAAGTTTTAAAGAAAAATAAAAAGTTCTAGGGGGTTCTGAACCTCGGACTTACTTAAACTAAAGTGTACCACTGTGCCACGCTACTGTTTTTGACATTAATTGGACTTGTATTAAATTTATACAATTATTATCTTCCTAAATATTAAATTATTAATAACAGACTACTGTTATTTATAGGAGAAAATCGCTTCAAACATCAATCATGAATCGACGCTTCACGCTTCAACATACGCATCGCTTCTTAAAAATAAAAAACGCTTCACACTTCGCTTCACGCTTTCAATACCTTGCATGAAACCCTTTTTTGACTTTGACTTTTGCATTTTATGAATTATTTCATGCGCTATGGTGATATTTTCTGAGATCTGCCTTCCAGGTATAAAGGAAGATTGGTATGGAGAAATCATTTTACTCAGAAGGCTTTTCATCCAAACTGCCATTAGTTTTGAAATTAGTTTATAAGAAGTATTGGCCAGGGAAATAGGTTTGAACTCCGCTGGAGTAGTAGGATTGAGGGTTTTTGGTATCAGGGATATGAAGGAGACATTCATTTCCTTAGATATATTACCCGTTGTAAAGAAAGTCTGGACCATTGTAACTAGGTCTGGTCCGATGATGTCCCAATTTTGTTGAAAAAAGTTTGGTGGGAATCCGTCAGGCCCCGGGCTTTTATCTGGCTCCATGGAGAAGAGAATATTTTTTATCTCATTATCCATCGGGGTGCTACACAACATATCATTGTCTAACTGTGTTATACAAAATGGGATAAGATTGATCATGTTTTGGTCAATGTCTGGTGTTACACTAGTTGCGATTTTTTTAAAGTGGTTTGTTATGCAATCAGAAATTTGATTTCTAGTGTCCAACCATACATTATCATCATTCTTTATTGTTTCTATTCTATTCCTTTTAAATCTCTGTTTGGCTCTATTATGAAAATACTTCGTGTTCCTATCTCCTAGGGCAATATTTTGGTCCCTACTTTTATCTTTCCAAAAAAATTCCTTTATTGTGTACCAGTTGGTAAGCTCTTTCCTAAGTTTAGTTAACTCAGCAGTTTTATTTGGGTAAGTTGCTCTTTTGTTAAGTATATCCAGATCTCTTTTTATATTATCAATATTATTCTGAATGTTTCCAAAACTTCTTTTGTTCCATAGTCTCAAAATGTTTTTTACCATTGCAAGTTTTTTGTTCACTTTAAAAGATGGAGAACCCTGAATCTGTTTATTCTAACATTCAAGAATGAGTAGTTTGCATTGTTCATGCTTTATCCACTCCCCAAAGTATTTGAAGGGAGTAGCCTCATTGTTCCAGTGGTTATGGGTATTTAGTCTGATCGGGATATGATCAGAAGCTAGAGGTCCCAGGTGTCTTAAGCTAGACTTAGGAATTTTTTTATTCCATTTAGAATTAACCAATGCTCTATCTAAGCGTTGTTCGATATTATCGCTATCACTTCTATTATTATTCCAAGTGAAGGTATACCCTATAAATCCCAAATCCATCAACCTACGGTTGTTTATAAGATTGTTAACAATCCTTGCTTCATTCTTTTTAAAAGGATATCTACTACTTTTTTCCTCTTCATGAAGAAGTACATTTAAATCTCCTATGATTATCCAAGGTTTATTCATGGTTTTTGCCATTTCTTCTATAATTTTCTAAGAGTTAAGTTTCAACTGCCTATAGGGACTACCATAAAAACAGGTAAGTACCCAGATGCTATCATTTATGTGATTTGTAACAGTAACATTAATATGATTATGAGCATAATCTATAACTTGAATGGTCACATTATTCTTCCAAATTAGGCACAACCCTCCATCAATACCCCTTGGTGGAACCAAATAATAGTTATAAACATTTAGATTTTTCATAATTTGGTGCATTTCTTTATTTTGTTGTTTAGTCTCCGAAAGAAATAAAATGTCTGGGTTCTCCTTATTTAGAATGTCTAGAACACTGTTTTTAGTTTCTAGTTTGCCTAGCCCCTGGAAGTTCCAGGCTATCATGCTTATGAATTGCCAAAAATAAGATATTACGGGATAGGAAAATTTTAATATCATAATGTATACATGGTTTCTATCCTGTGTTCTCAAAATGTTTACATGCTTACAAGAATGTTGTTCCCTAATCATGTTGAACACCAGCACAATACATATAATCATTCCACGGTGTATTCCTATAGTGTTTTCATAATTTTCATGCTTGAGGTTGTGCGTAAGAAAAAATAGTCGACATTCATTCAGCGAGCAATTATTAAAAGCATTAGGCTTTAGGATTACCTCCTCCATTGCTGCGTTATAATCAGTTGCATTTTGTTTATCAAACAGTTCATTCAGCGAGCCATTATTGAAAGCATTAGGTTAATATGTTCTCTTTAAGTCATGAATTATCTCTTTGAGAATTTCATTATGATCCCGTAGTTTTCGTATCTTTGCCAATTTATATTGACAAAAAGGGGGAGAATTATTTGGTAGTTCACACTACATACATATGGTTTACGGATCATTATGTAGGGGGAGGAGGGGTTCATTGTGAGGTAGAAGTATTGACTAAGGGGGAGTGATACATATCACCATAGTATTATTTAAAAGTTGTGATGCAATTGAACTTGGATTCTATATAATAATACTATGACATTGTATAACAATGATTGAGAACATTTGTTTTCTTATTGTTATAGCTACGGATCTTCAACAACAATGATGCTGAGTTGTACACGTTCAGAATCGCTGGAGTACTTGGAGTAGCGAAGAATTCAAGGAATGCTGAAGAGCCAAGGAAATCAAGCATGATGGATGAGAAGCTACAAAGTTTATTTATTTTGTAATCCATATGTATTGATAGTTTTGTCACTAAAATTTACAAAGGGGGAGATTGTTAGAGCACTGCTCGGTCGAACTCGCAAGCGTTTCTATCTCAAGCTTGTTTGTCAGGTTTAGTTGATCAAAACTATATACTTGATTTCTAGTATACTTATAGCTATGTCTCGGATTAGGATAGAATGTTTAGTTGAGCTTTAGACTTCATGGCGTTCACCAATTGAAGACAAAGATTTACTGAGGAGAGCTTGGAGGAATGATGTAATTTTAGATAGTGGTAAGAAATGAGGTTGTCGTTCACTCGGATTCGTAGAGATTAAAGTTTTTAAAAATACTAAATAAATATATACAAAGACTATTAACAATGGGCGAGAGATACTGGGACTAAGGATTTAGCCAATCTTTATAATATAAGGTTCACTTATTTATTCTCAACAATTTTAGCTCAAGAAATATAAACATGGACTCTATTTTTGCCAAGGTAGATTCTCAAAACATTGATTGTAAATGTTAAGCATGGGACATCAAATCACCTAAACTAAGCATGACCCATCTAATCAAATGACAACCAATTTAATCAAATCATATTTCAATTAATTTTAATGCAAAAGTCATAAAAAGAATAAAAATAAATTTACCCATGTATGAAGTTCGGCCTCCTCCGTCGTCCCAGTGTTGGGGTTTAACTCATCATGTCGAAAACACACTCAAAATATGTATTCATGGCTCAAAAAGTGTTTACAAGAAGAGAAAATTATGAAACAGGAAATCTGCAACAGCACAGGTGCGTTACAGACCGACTGTTTCAACTCTCAACTGTTATGATGAAGATAATCGTTACAAATCTGAAGATAAATGTTGCAGAAGAGATGAAGAAACTGTTACAATGAAGATAAATGTTGCAAACCAGTTGAAGAAACTGTTACAACGAAGATAAATGTTGCAAACCAGTTGAAGAAACTGTTACAACCAGTTGAAGAAACCGTCGCTGTTTCCCTGTTCTTAACGAGCAGCAGCAGCAACAACAACAGAGTTCTGAAAACTCTTGATTCACGCCTCCTGAGCTCTCCTATCGACCCCAAACTCTCTACACCCCTTCTATATGACCTGGGTAATCTATTTATACCCGAAATATGCATCGAATCTCCTCCATAACTTCAAAAAATCTTCTCTTTATTATTTTTATTCTCACGGCAATAATTTCCATTTTTTGATCTTCCACGCACATGCAGCTGTATTTCTTTCTTTCTATACCTTCTTCACGCTCCAGGATATCTATTGAGTCTTCCAAACACGTGCAGTACACGTTTAAATTTCTCACAACTCGTGCAAGCTCATGTTTTTCCTCCAACTCCTAAATCACGTCCAAACATCCGATTGAAATTCTGCCAGTGAAAGGGAATATTTTCCCGCCAAAAATATTTTTTTGAATTTGAGAAGAACATGTCCTCCCCCTAATCCTGCACGGGTGTCCCTTTAGCACTTGTCTTATGGGGTGCAAATAGTAATTTTTGGGCGTAGATAGTAATTTTTCCGGGGTTCCTCCGACACATTTTTGGGTGCTTCCGGTGCATTTCTGAGGTTCCTTTAGTACTCTATCCTGGGGTGTAAAACACCACTTTTCAAGCCAATTTTTCCGCAAGAGCTTATTCCCTAGAAAAGACTTAAAACAACTTTATTATAAATAAAATGAGTCCTAGATAATGTAGTTATGGGTGAAAATGCGTCACACTTACGTGCTTATCAAGGAACTTCATCAACAAAAGGTATGTGGAAACTAAAACTTATCTATCACTCAGAAGTTTATTATATTATATCTTCTAATGAGACTAAGTTGTATATCTATATAGACTTTTACATTATACACATTTGATATTCGAGCCGAGTTTATCTCGCTTATCTATTTCTCGAAATATGTGTTGGAAGCTTTTTTCTTTAACTATGTTCATCGTATTCTTGACGAGTTTAGTTGGAAACAATCTATTTGTTGGAAAATGTAAAGTCAAAAGATGATCATGTGGAAATAGCCTTGAAACATCTTACATGATTTGTGTGGGACAATCATTTGATGTCGACTTGGAAAGTTTTATACTGATCATTCGATCACTTGAAAATTACTTGAAGCTAATGGTTTGTGTGAGACAGTCATTGTCGTATTCTAAGGATGTTTAAATGATTGAAATGGGAGTTTAGAACAATTACCTATGTCTGGATACAAAACGGTATGCATACCGAGTATGCGAACTGTATTGGTATAATTCAGGTTCGGGATCCTTGTTTGCGTATCTAGTATGCGAACGGTTTTACTTGTGAAGGTCCGGGAACCTTGTTTGTGTACCTAGTATGCGAATGGTTTCACCTGAGTTAGGTCCGGGATAGCTGTTTGCGAACCGGATTTGCGAACGGCATGACAGACCAAGGTCTGGAGCTGCTGTTCGCGTACCTCGTTTGCGAACGCAGTGGTTAAGTTCTAAAATCGGTCATTTATGATTCTCATACTCATGAGCTAAAACATTTATGAATTAAGGAATACAATCTTTGCAAACCGTGGTTTAATGTTCATGAATTGATTCTTGTATAAGTACTTTGTACGATTACGAATCAATCCGATTTTGTTTCAATTTTTTTATATATATTTCTATGAGATAGTGAACAATTGAACAACTCTATTTGAAGCACAATTAGATTCATTTGATTATCTTTCATAATTGATTGATCATAGTATTTGATCTAGAAGTGTTAGATGAATATGGTTAAGACAAAAGTGTTCATATGGCTAAATTCGGTTAACTGTTATTGAGCCAACTCAATATACACGTTTAGGTACGGTTACCCATATCTAAATGAAGGTATATTTCATTTGTGTAACAAGCTAAGACCATCTAACGGTGAAGATTAATTGCTTTATTATTAAGCAGACTTAGCTTGAATCTTAAATCAGGATTTCATCTAACGGTGAATATTGAATGCTTTGTTACTAAGCTATCTTAGCTTTGATTGTAAGCAACCCTGATTTGAAAGACTATATAAGGAAGAACTCTAGAACCTGGAAAACCTAATCCCGGCTCTTTCTTGTGTCCTAGTTGCAAACTAGAGTCGATTCTCTTTTAACCTAGGTTTTTCAAAAACCATATTAGGTTAACGACTTGAAGACTTCATTTGGGATTCGTGAAGCCAGATCCAACTATTTTCTCTGTAGTTGCGTATTTTGATATTACTTGTTATATCCTGTTGAATACTATCTTCTCTAAGATTTGCTCGAGATTTATCTCCGATAGGTAAGATATAAAAAGTAATCATAATAGTTCTTCGTCTCAGACTCTTTTGATTCCGCAATAAATATTTATGTTAATCAGTTGGGTTATTGTAAGGTGATTGATATTTCTAGGCTGCTCTTCAGGAGTATGAGACCGGAATATCAATTGGTTCATGTTCACCTTGATTTCTATCAAAAGACGGAACAAAAACCGAATAAAAAATAGACATATCTGTGGGAGACATATTTGTTTATAAGTCTTCGACTTTGGGTCGTAGCAACTCTTAGTTGTGGGTGAGATCAGCTAAGGGAATCAATTTCGTAGAATCCGATGTAGTTCTAGAGGCATAAGGAACACGGCTGTACCTTAATAGGTGTGAGACTTGGTTAGGGCTCAACTACATTCCAGTCCGAAGTTAACTTGTAGTAGGCTAGTGTCTGTAGCGGCTTAATACAATGTGGTGTTCAAAGTTGGACTAGGTCCCGGGGGTTTTCTGCATTTGTGATTTCCTTGTTAACAAATTTTTTGGTGTCTGTGTTATTTCTTTATCGCATTATATTTGTTTATATAATTGAAATATCACAGGTTGTGCGTAGTTCAATCAGTTGATAAATCCGACCTTGATTGTTGGATATAACTTGATTGACACTTCGGCATTGGTCTTTGGTACCGTCCAAGTTATTTCTCATATCAATCAGGCTCACGGATTTCTATCTGTTTGATTTGCTGATTGCATTGAGAAATAAAGATAAAGTTATTTGATATCTTTCTTGATTGAGCCCACTTTTAAGTTGGTGCTCTCGGAATTATATTGGAGTATAGTCCATACAGATTGCCGAACGAATTATTGGGTATGGTTGTTATACCCCCGTTTTTTCACTTAATGTTCATGAATTGATTCTTGTATAAGTACTTTGTACGATTACGAATCAATCATATTTTGTTTTAATTTTTTCATATATATTTCTATGAGATAGTGAACAATTGAACAACTCTATTTGAAACACAATTAGATTCATTTGATTACCTTTTATGATTGATTGATCATCATATTTGATCTAGATGTGTTAGATGAATATGGTCAAGACAAAAGTGTTCATATTGCCAACTTCAGTTAATTGTTATTGAGCCACCCAATATACACGTTTAGGTACGGTTACCTATATTTAAATATAAGTATATTTCATTTGTGTGTAACAAGCTAAGACCATCTAACGTTGGAGATTGATTGCTTAATTTCTAAGCAGACTTAGCTTGAATCTTAAATCAGGATTTTATCTAACAGTGGATATTTAATGCTTTGTTACTAAGCTATCTTAGCTTTGATTGTAAGCAACCTTGATTTAAAAGGATATATAAGGGAGAACTCTAGCAACTGGAAAACCTAATCCCGGCACTTTCCTGTGTCCTAGTTGCAAACTAGAGTCGATTCTCCTTTAATCTAGGTTTTTCCAAAACCATTATTAGGTTCACGACTTGAAGACTTCATCTGGGATTCGTGAAGCCAGATCCAACTATTTTCTCTGTAGTTGCGTATTCTGATCTTACTTGTTTTATCGTATTGAGTTTTATCTTCTCTAAGATTTACTCGAGATTTATCTCCGATAGGTAAGATATAAAAAGTAATCACAACAGTTCTTCTTCTTAGATTCTTGTGATTCCACAATAACTTCTTCTGTTAATCAGTTAGGTAGGTGACTAATATTTGTAGGCTGCTCTTCGAGAGTATAAGACCGGATTATTAGTTGGTTCCGGTTCACCTTGATCTTTGTATCAAAAGGCGGAACAAAAACAGAATAAAGAATAGACATATCTGTGGGAGATAGATTTGTTTATAAGTCTTCGACTTTGGATCGTAGCAACTTTTAGTTGTGGGTGAGATCAGTTAAGGGAATCGAGTACGCAGAATATGGCGTGGTTCTAGAGGCGTAAGGAACGTGACTGTACCTTAATCGGTGTGAGACTTGGTTAGGGTTCAACTACATTCAAGTCCGAATTTAACTTGTAGTAGGCTAGTGTATGTAGCGGCTTAATACAGTATGGTGTTCAAATCTGGACTAGTTCCCGTGGGTTTTCTGCATTTGCGGTTTCCTCGTTGACAAAATTTATGGTATCTGTGTTATTTCTTTTCCGCATTATATTTGTTTATATAATTGAAATATCACAGGTTATGCGTAGTTCAATCAATTGGGAAATCCAATCTTGTTTGTTGGATATAAATTGATTGACACTTAGGCATTGATCTTTGGTACCGTCCAAGTATTTCTCACATCAATCAGGCTCATAAATTTCTATCTGTTTGATTTGCTGATTGATTTGGGAAAAAGAGATATAACTCTTTGATATCTTTCTTGGTTGAGCTCGCTTTATAAGCTGGTGCTCTCGGAATAATTTTGGAGTTAGTCCATACAGATTGCCGAACGAATTATTGGGTGTGGTTGTTATACCCCCGATTTTTCACGATCTATTTGACGGGTAAGTTTTGCGTTTGCATAAGATGGTTTGAGGTGGGGATTAGGGGGTTTTAATGAGTACGAATTTTCCATCTTGATTTAGGCATTTTGTCATCCATCCTTTAGGTTTTTGATCTAATCTTTGTAGGAGTGGCGCAAAGGTGTGGTTAGATGCTCTACCTTGTTTGAATTGGACTCCTAGATAGATTTGAGGTTTTGATGTTGCCGCATATCGAAGAATTGTTGAAGATTACTAACCTTGATCGGAACCAATCTTGGGTGATGGATGATAACTGATTTGGAAGTATTAATTACCTTGCCCGCTGAAGTGCCATAAGAATGAAGCAGGTTCTTCAGATGAAGATTACTCTGGGCATAGGCTTTATAAGTGATTAGAAGGTCATCGGCATACATTAAATGAATAATGTGTGGTGCTTTTTTTGATGGGCGAAGACCTTGAACGAACTTTTGATTTTGAAGGTTTCCCAAATTCGTAGAAAAGATCTTCGCACATATTATGAAGATGTATCAAGATAGTGGGTCCCCTTGTCTAATACCTCTAGTTGGGCTGATATATCCATGTGGTGTACCATTTATGTTAATTGAGTATGTAACAGTTGTGACACATAACATAATGTGGTCTATAAAGATTGTTGGAAATCCCAGCTTGGTGAAAGACGTTTTGATGAATCCCCAATCTAAGCTGTCATAGGATTTTTGGATATCCAGTTTGAGTGCTAACAACAAGAAATGAAGTTTGCCTGGCTCTTAGGATGATTTGCTAGAAATGCAAACTTAGGTATTTATAGACCAAGGATGTTTGGACACCAAGGAATTTCCAAAACCGAAAGTATTCTCAAGATATGCAATGAATGGCAAAATTCGGTTTTCCTAATTCTAATAAATGCTTGTCCAAACTTAGGATAGATTACTCTCTTCAAAAGGTTATAGGGATTCCTAATCAGTTTTACCTTACAAGACTAATCAAATCGATATGATACTTGTGGAATTACAAAGTCTAAGACGAAGAGTACTTTGTAAATTCTATCAATCTTATTCCCTGAATGTTGATTCTTGAATGGTTTTATAGATTCACGGATAAATAAGAAAAAATAAGGTAAAAGATAGTTCGATCGGGATTCACGAATCCTTTAGTAAATACTTTAAAAGTTGCAACATAATACAATTTTAATTACGAAGAAACCTAGATATTTTGAGGATGACTCTAGCCGCAACTAGGACATATAGGTGCCAAGATTTATATTTTAGTATGTAGAGAGTCCTTTATTCATGTTTATTAAATACTTTGATACCAAGCAATCTTAACTTCTCAATATATATTGATCATGCAAGCATGTAAGAAGTTTTCCTTGAACTACAAAGAATAATATGCAACCGCATATTTGTCGAAATAAGCTTTGTGCACCAACTGGTTAGCCCAATAATAATGGTTAAGTCGTTCATAAACCTTAAAGCACTCGTGGAGTTCAATAATAATAGAAAATAGTGTGTGAACTGTCTAATAAAAAATTGTGAACTATTTTTCATTTCAGAGTTCAGGAACCTTTTATATTGATAAGTTCACGAATTATCCAAATTAGTTCGTGTACTCAAGTTACAAAAAGTGTCCTATAACATCTCAAACTCAACGAGTTTGCACTAACCAAATCAGTTCGTTTACACGAGTTTATTAGAGACTAATTCATCAAGTCTTATTATTTATAAGTTCCAAGTTCTTCTACTGAATAAATCAGTTTGTGAACATAAAAACTAATTTGGTGACTCCTTATGAACTTAACTTTAATACACAATTGTGATATGTCGAACAATGAATTGCTCTCAACCTATTTTGTAATAAGTTCTATATTGCTCTATTTTATGATTCGAGTTTCACCGAGTACTAGCTTGAACTCGAGATTTCTTCTTTGCAATATTCATCATAATAATAAATTCATACGATATTATCTTAGTAGATGAAATGGTAGATAATATGAGTAAATATGATAGTCATTCTACACATACCTTTGTTGATGAAGTTCCTGTTAATGTATTCGTTGCTCCTCAGTATTCTATTTTCAAGGTCGGTTGTTGAATTCTAATAGTCAACTACCATGTTTTTTTCCTAGTCCTAGACTGACCTTAGTAGACTATATAATAAAGATATATTTTTTATCGAGCAAACTTGACATATGTTTTGACAACAAGCTTGACATAGCAAAACTTATGAGTTTGACCAAGCAATGCTCTAACACAATGTGCAATTCGAACAATTATCAATATAGGACGGTATCGCTGAATCTCGAATACAATCATTACACCACTCATAAATCAACTCTCCAATAAAGCTCTATTTTAACATGTATCATTAATATTACGTAGTATCTCTCTTGCACATGGAATAAAATAATTGTATTATGCTAAAAGTAACAAGTTAAAACACAGAAGCTACACACTTTTGACTTTCCAATGTATACACTCACAATTGATGAAGTACAAGGAATAATAAACATCCAAAGTTGTATTATTATCAATGGTTAACAAACAAAAATCTTGCAATTGGCTAGCGGGACTATGATGTGCATGGATTTACTCTAATTCAAGCCAGACACCCACTCACAACTTTTTTTGTCCGCAAATTAGCCGAAGAGTATCGGCATCGCTGTTTTATCGACTATGGACTGGAAAACCCATCGACGTTTAGGATTCACAAGAACGCTCTAACTCGACATGGATGGGAAGAAGACGTGGAACTAGAAGTATTAACTATAAACTTTGATAGTTCCGGTGGATTTGATAGTTTAAAAAGTAAATTTGGATTTGGTTATGTTGTTAGAGACAGATTTGGTAATCATGCTTATCATCTTCGTGGGGCAGCAGAGAAACCAACTCTAACCCAAAATGGATATATTGAGTTGTATGGGGGATGGAGTGTGCTGGATGGTAATCGTATTAATCCAATGGAGATTCCTAATGGATTTGTTATCAGGGGAGATTCTAAAGAAGCGGTTGTCATTCTGCTGGATCTTTTGCAGTTACACAAACAAAATGTATTTCTAAAATCTAAAGATGGAGGAAATCTTTTAAAAGAAGATATAATGGAAAAACTAAGGGGGAGGAAGAGAGCATTGTGCTCATATCAAAATGAGCATATTTTATCCCTTGCGGCTGATATTCTCCTTTTACCGATACAGACAAAGAAAAATAGAATAAGCAAAAAACGACAAGTTATGCATTGTTGGACACATGGATGTGGTTGGTGAGTGAGCTTCAATAAAGAGAAGATGAGATAGATAAATGGAACCCTAGCTTCTTTTATTCACACGAGATTGATAATTGGGTTTTTGCTAGACATATTTACTTGTGTTTACTAGAAAAACTTACTTTCTGTTAAAAATAATTTCCTGTTTGTTAGGACTATTTGCTAGAAAAAAATATTTTTTGTTCAGACGTATTACCTTTTAATTGATACTCCTATATAAGAACACACTTTGGTTCCACAACCATACGAATTCTTTTTCTTTTTTCATCACTAGATTAGTCTTTTAGTAATAATATGATATTCTTATACGAGCATCTCCAACAATGGATGTAAAAAATTTCATACGGAAGTCTTATTAATTAGACCTTTATTTAGGAGAACTTACACATGTGGCAAAGATAAGATCTTATAATAAGTAAACTATCTCCAGTAGCATAGAGGTTTAACAATTAGGATTTATTATGTAGATAAAATTATAATTGCTTTTAAATCTTTATTTTTTTCCTAAAAGAATTATCAAAAAAAAAAAGGAAAAAAAATGACACGGAGGATCTAACCTGAAGTCTATTCTAGTCACTCTCTCTCCTCTTTCTCTCCTTCGCCTCTTTAAAAAAAAAACCTTCTCCAATGGCGGCTCACACCATTAGAGACTAAATCTCTGGACCACTTGGAGGTGAAAGTTAGATCATGAGTTAGGGGTTATGGATCTGAAGGAACTGATGGAAACAACCATTATTTTGCAGGGTATAATTATATATTTAGTTTTTCTCCTTTCTTCTTCTTGTCTTGGTTAGATCTAAGTCTTGTTTGTCCCTGCTTGGTTGAAGCTCTACATCTTCTTCTATTTAATTTTTTTTATCATGATTCTGTTTCTCTTCTTCTAGATCTAAGTTTTTTTCTAGTTCTTTTGGTGGGTGGTCTTATTCTTTCTCCTTCCTTTATTTCTGTTATTTTAGATTTCTTGACTATATTGTGCTTCTGTTTCTTTTCTTTTTTTTTATCTTCTCTTGTTGTGAGAAGTAAACTGGGGTTCTTAAAATGGGATTTTATAAGCGAATCTCTTAATCAAGGGTTTTGGAAGAAAAAAAAATTGATTGAAAAGATAGATGAAATTCTCTTCTTAATAGTTGCCTATTTGTATCTGGAATATGAAATTGAATTTCTATTAAGTTTTAGATGGTTGTATTCTCTGTAGGGTCTCCCTTCTTGTGTAGATCTAATGCTTGTATGCTTAGGTGGTCTTGTTTGATTCTTATCTTAATCCTTGTGGCTGATTCTTTCTTTATTTGGAGTTTGATCCTCCGATCTTATTTGAATCTCTCTTTATTCTCTTATTTCTCTTCTTGCTTTTGAACAAGGACAATTGGGGTCTTAAAATTGAATCTCTTAAAATGTGGTTTTTGTTTAAGAAGGAAAATGAAAATCTTCTTAATTGTTTGTTCTCTAAAATCTTGAATAAATTCTATTTCTTTCTTGTTTGTTTCGATGGAGAAATCCCTTTCTCTAACATGATAGATGTTATTGTTTTTTAGCTTTGCCAGGTTAAATCCTTTTCCTTTTGCTTTATCTTTTTCCTCTTTGAGTTGTTTCTTGTTGACTCTCTCTTTTGAAGTCTTTTAAAAATGGGGTTAACCTATTTTTATTGACCTATCTCTTCTTTGTCCCCTTCTGTTTTTTCTATGAGTATTTGTTCCCATTATGTTTTTTCTATGAGTATTTATATGAAATCTTGTCTCTTATATGTTTCTGCTATCTTGTTAAGTTTTTAGACCCTCTTTTGTATGTTGATATTGTGGTTTGTTATACCTGAGAAATAGTGGTAAAAATGAAGAATTATCCTCAGTTTCCAACCCTAGCTCCGCTGATCTGACTAAGCCCCCAGGTAAGTCCATCCAAATTACCCTTGGCATAACTCATTTTGTTTTCGGTTTTCAGATTTTTCGGATTCATTTCAATCTTTCTGTGGTGACAAGTTTTTGTCCTTTTAATCCCCTAACTTTTCTTTGCATTTTAGCTTGTTTTGGAACCTGCAGTTGGTAATTCTTTATTTCAGGTTTAAAGTCTCCTAGAAAGAAAAACGACAAGACAAAATCACAGTTTGGTTTGGCTATACAGGGGCCCTCGTCTTTCATACTTCTCTTTTGATTAATTTCCTTTTCATTTGTTATAATCTTGTCCTCCGTTGTATTATTAAGATGCATATAATTCGGGTTCACTAGCTTCTGATATTATTTAGAATCCATTAAACCCTTTAGCTTTACTAAGTACTAAATTATAAGTTGACCCTAAATTTACACTTTGTGATATTTTGTTCGATTCTTCCTTTTATCTGCTTAAGATTAGCTGTAACTTTACCTTTGAGATAGTTGAGTCTGGACAGAAGACTAGGCTTCTTTATTTGCTCCCATCGTGTACAGTTTTATTATCTTTTAGTTTCAGTAGTTTTCAATTGGTGGTTGTTTCAACTTGAGTTTTTTTCATGCTTACTAGCTTTCCCTTTTAAAAATGTATTGTGTCTGTGTAAGATTGATGTGTAAATTAACCTACTTTTGTGCTTCTTCTTGGCATATGAAAATGAAGGCTCCTGTGAAACAACATGATGCTGAAATCAATACTGGCTATGTTCCTTATGGTTGTATTTTTTCGAAGATGCAACTCCCACCAAGCAAATCTTCGATTGCGGAAAAGGCTATACCATCATCCTCAATCATTAAGAAGAGATCTCTTTCCTGTACAGGCCGTCGTGAAACTTTTATCAGACTTGTTCGTGGTAGAAGGGCTCATGAATACTATTTGATAGTTTTATCGTGATACACACTGCCAGTATTAGAAGACTACTCATTGGGTACCGATTGAGAACGGATGCTTCCTAGGTTATTGAAGATTTACAAAAAGTTTGGTTATCTTTGTCATTTTAGTTTTAGAATCTGCTTTAGGACTCATCGCATTGTGCTCTTTTCATTCGTCAGAGTTTTATCCCTTTGGATTTGGGTTTTCCCTGTCAAGTTTTTTAACGAGGCAACAAATGATTGTCCAACACCTTTCGGTGGTTTTATCATTTACCTTATATTGTTTGCCCTTTACTTTTTATGTAATTCCTTTAATTTGTTATCTATAATATATAGCTATAATACTGTTGTAATCACGGCTGCTAACGCCTTAAGTTAGCTTTCTAATGAAATACCTTATTCACAATAAATAAATAATAAAAAAAAAAAGTCTAGTTACTCTTGGTCTTTTTTTTTATATGTCATCACTCCTACACCCAATAACCTCGTTATTAAAGATGAAATTTTAAGAAAATTAGGTCTTGAACCCTTTTAGGCAAATAAAATTAATACCTTTTGCAATTATTGAAGATGCTAGATTTCCTTGTTTTTAAAGATTAAGTTTGAAGTTTAATTAATTTAAGAGTACAAGATTTTTGTTTGTTAACCATTAATAATAACACAAATTTGTATTTTATTATTCCAATGTTTTATTAAAACTTTGAATTCCCGCTGCTTATAATAAAATGTCTACAAGTTCGCAACTTTGTTTTTTCGTTTAATTTTGAACATATAAACAATTCTTATGTCTCCTTATCCTGTAGCTAAAACTTTACTACTTCCATAACGGGGGATGGACATCAGTGAAGCCTATTGTAAGGGTACAAGAGTGAATGCCGCGTGGATGAACTTTGCCAACACATAGTGAGTTCTTTTACTACTGTTTGTTTAACTGCTATAAGTTTTAAGCAGATACTTATTTTAATTTTTTAATTTTTAAATTTTCTATCTTTGAAAATGTACTGTCACGTGAGGATGTTAAAATGTTAGAAAATTTAATTTAATGTCCTCAACGAGATGATGAAGATTTAAATCGCTACTTGATACGCATATTATATGTATATATTTATCATCTTATTTACACTTCCTTGTGCTATTTTGATGAAATAAAATGCTTCAATGGGTGATACATCTTATTCATTTAACAAAAAAAACAAAACAAAATGAGTAACACCTTAATATTAGAAATTTCAAGTAAATAAAATTAAGGGTCTTATTAACTCGTATATCGAACACAATCATACAAGTTAACAAATGAGTAACACCTTAATATTAGATATTAAATTATTTTTTAACATCAAAATATGAAATTTTCACCGTGATTTTAAACAACGGGGTTATAATAGTTTTTACATGAATAAAAATCTTATATCCTGAATTTCCCTTTTATATAAAACTGTCGTTACTATTTCTTGTCTTTCCTAGTATTATTCTCTGTCTATCTCAAGATTCTCATCCATTGTAAAAGGAGGCGTACATTATTTCCACGAGCAAAAACAAGTTATACTTCTCGGTTTTGTGCTTAATCATAATGATTTTTCCTTCAATTACAATCATACTTAAAATATTAATAACTTGTTATATAACATTCTGGAATATTTTTTTATTTTCTGATAGAAGATAAAACTTTGCTTACATTATATTCAATTACATATGTAAAAATAATACTAAATTTACAAATTTTGAGAGTTTTAAAGAAACGAAATACATAAATTGTACTAAAATTTTACAATCTATTGAAGAAATTCACGTCCTTCCAATGGATTCAAATCATTTTGTTTTTTGATCTTTTTTTTCTTCATCATTAACATCTTATATGTCAGAGTATGTCAGAGGCTTCCATGGGAATAATGTAATATTCCCAAGTTGGGATCCTTGCGATCAATATCTCCTTTGCCAATGTAGATCTTCTTCTTCGAATACGAGCTTGAGAATACTTAAGCATCACCAATAGAAGAGAAAAATCTCCCGGAAGGTGTTAATTAGTCATATAATAACCGAGAGGTCATGTTCTCAGTTTCATGTGCTTCCTCACCCTTCATAAGATTGAGTACAAAGGTGAGCATGCACATTCCAACATAGCTAGGTTGTGTTTATTTGAGCCTTGTCATCTTTGTTACAAGGGTCTAAGACAGAATCACTCTTGACCTCTTGCTTGGTTTACTTACTCTTGTTCCATCTCTTGTTTTTCTTCTTTTACTTGTGATGAAGAGTGTCCATATCACAACGTGCATTCGTACAAGAGACTTTAGACAACAAGATGTATTTCCTTAGTCTTTTAAGAAGACTCTCAAAAATATTGTTACCAATATTTATCAATTGAGTGTCATTTTTGTGATTAGATTTTGGTCCCTCTTTGGTCATGGAGGACCTTCGGGACCCATTTAGAGATGGGTTTCGCAGGAGCAGCTTTCTCCTTCATATCATTATGACCATTTCCCTTTTGGATATTTTGCGAAACAACCTTTCTCCAACTTGGAACATCAGATCTTGTCTTCGCATTTACAAAGTCATCTCTCTTTCTATAGTCGGGTCTTTTATGAGATGACCTTGTCGAGCAATAGGAAAAACTTGAACTATCATTATAATAATTCTTTTATCTAAACTTTGGATAATAACGATATGAGTTCTTTAGGGGAGCAATCTTAGCCAATTCGTTTGATACAAAAGAAAGTGCATCGTGCATCTTACGAACTTTGCATCCCCATTGCAAGTGTCCTTTATTACCACAAAAATAACAATGCTTAATCACATAAGTGAAAAAGCGGGGGTATAACAACCACACCCAATATTTCGCTTAGCAATCTGTTTGGACAACTCCAATATAATTCCAAGAGAATCAACTAGACAATCATACTCAATCAATGGAAATATATCCAAGATTTGTATCTCTGTTTCACAATGTAATCAGCAAATCAAACAGATAGAAATCCGTGAGCCTGATTATTATGTGAAACAACTTGAACGGTACCAAAGACCAATGTTCAAGTGTCAATCAATTTATATCAACAACCAAAGGTTGGATTATCTAATTGATTGAACTACGCACAACCTGTGATATTTCAATTATATAAACAAATATAATGCGGAAAAGAAATAACACAAACACCATAAATTTTGTTAACGAGGAAACCGCAAATGCAGAAAAACCCCGGGACCTAGTCCAGATTTGAACACCACACTGCATTAATCTGCTACAGACACTAGCCTACTCTAAGTTAACTTCGGACTGGAATGTAGTTGAGCTCTAAACAATCTCACATTTATCAAGGTACAGTTGCGCTCCTTACGTCTCTGAATCCCAGCAGGACTCTACGCAGTTGATTCCCTTAGCTGATCTCACCCATAACTAAGAGTTGCTACGACCCAAAGTCGAAGACTTGATAAACCAATCTGTCTCACACAGAAAAGTCCTTTGAATAGATAAATCTATCTCCCACAAATAAACCTATGAGTTTTGTTTCGTCTTTTGATAAATCAAGGTGAACATGAACCAATTGATATACCGGACTTATATTCCCGAAGAACAGCCTAGAAATATTAATCAGCTCACAATAATTCTAATCGTATGGTAGTGAAACAAGATATTGTGGAATCACAAACGATGAGACGAAGATGTTTGTGACTACTTTTTATCTTGCCTATCGGAGATTAAATCTCGAGCAAATCTTGCAGAAGATAATACTTAATCACGATAGAAAGCAGCAAGATCAGAACACGCAACTACAGAGAAAATAGTTGGGTCTGGCTTCACAATCCCAATGAAGTCTTCAAGTCATTAACCTACATGGTTTCGTGAAAAACCTAAGGTTAAAGGAGAATCGACTCTAGTCGCAACTAGTATCACACAGAAGGTGTGGGGATTAGGTTTCCCAGTTGCTAGAGTTCTCTTTTATATGGTCTTCAAATCAGGGTTTGCAATCAATGTTACCTTGGTAACAAAGCATTCAATATTCATTGTTAGATGAAAACCTGATTAGACTCAAACTAGTATCTTTCAACCGTTAGATCGAACTTAGCTTGTTACACACAAATGAAAAGTGACTTCATTTAGATATGAAACCGTACCTAAACGTGTGCACCTTTGTTGGATCAACAATAGTTAACCGAGGTTAGCCATATGAACACTTTCATATCAACCTTATTCATCTTAACCATAACTAGTTCAAATGACTCAAATGAAACTAGTTCCAGAGTTGTTCAATTTTTTATATTCTCATAGAAGTATACAAGACACAATTGAAGCAAAATCGATTTTGATTCACTCGAATCAAGTCATGAACATTATAGCCACGGTTTGCAAAAGATTGCATTCCTTATTATATAAATTTATTAGTTCATGAACAAACCGATTTTAGAACATTATCCATTCAGGTATGCAAACGGGTACGCATACCTAAATGGCCGGACTAAGTTTGGGTTCACCAGTACGCAAACTAGTACGCATACCTTCCAAACTCAGCAAAAATTCCCAAACCTGAACTTCACGCCAGTACACGTACCGGTATGCGTACAAGGTTCCCGGAATTCACCAAACCAAGCAGTATGCATACGGGTATGCATACCATGGTTCCAAGACTTGAATTACATATATGAAAGTATGCATACTATGCTTATATCCAATTGTTCTAAACTCTCATTTCAATCATTGAAACATTCTTGGAAGACGACAATAGCTGTCTCACACAAACTATTAGCTTCAAAGCAATTTTCAAGTGATCGAATGATCAATATGAAACATTCCGAGTCTACATCAAATGATTGTCTCACACAAATCATGTAAGATGTTACCAGGCGATTTTCACATGATCATGTTTTGACTTTCGTCAAGAATATAAGATGAACTTGGTTAAAGCGAAAGCTTACCAACACATATTTCGAGAAATATGTAAGCGAGTTAAACTAAGCTCGAAATATCAAATGTGTATAATTGAAGTCTATATAGCTATACGACTTTTGTCTCAAATAGGAGATAGAGTAGATAGACTTTTGAATGATAGATGAGTTCAAGTCTCCACATACCTTTTGTTGATGAAGTTCCACAATCTCTCCTTAGTAGTTCCTCGTCTTCATTCGATGAACGCCGTGAAGTCTAATGCTCAACTACACTTTCTATCCTAATTCGAGACTTAGCTATAAGTAGACTAGAAATCAAGACTTATAGTTTTGATAACTAAACTTGACAACAATCTTGAGATAGCAACGCTTGCGAGTTTGACCGAGCAGTGCTCTAATAATAAGGAATATGAGTTTTAATGTTACATTTTTCTGGATCCTCTTGCCTTGGAGCTCGACGATTTTTCTTCTTCTTCATATCTTTGTTCAATGTTGTTGCTTTTGGTAGAACATAATTCTTAGGCTTGACAGACTTTTCTTCTTTACAAGAAATATGAGCATCTTTGGCATCAGTGGGAGCCTCTGGTTGAGAAGAATTTGTAGCTTTAACAAATTTTATCTCATTGTTATCGTTGGAAACACTTGATTCCTTACAATATCCCAATCCTCATGTATCACCATGAAATCTTTCCTCTTCTAACAATGAGGATAAATTGTTTGTGCTAACATTGGACTTTTTCAAGTACAAGTTTTCTTCTTCCAACGTATTGATATTATTAAGAGCACCAGCTAGATCAACCTCGAGGCATTTTTTCTCTCGTGAGAGATATGTACCTTCCTTCTCTTCAAAACTCTTTTGTTGAGAGTTAATCCTTGCTTAGGATTCAGCAAGTTTCTGTTCCAAAAAATGGACCTTTTCAAAAGCAGCATCACGCTCTTCCTCTAACAATTTTGTTTGAGAGAGACTAGCACTTGCTTTTTCTTCAATACCCTGTATTTGTTAAGAAGCATGTTCCCTCAATTTTTCATAATCTTGACGAAGCCTTTTACATTCAGTAGTTATTGCTTTCAACTCATCCTGAAGTTTCTCTATAAGCTCATTAGAGCAAATTAGGCTATTTTTGTAAGTAAGCAATTTCTCACAAACTGATTCCGCGAGTGGTTCAATAGCCTCTTGCAATACGTTAACTGAGACTTTCTTTAGTTTTCGCTCTCGCTTAACTCTACTTTGACTCATGTATTATAGGTTGGATCGCACCAAACACAGATTGTTAGATCTTTTCGTGTTTGCCTGCTTTAATACCAATTGAAAAGACAAGTGTACCCAAATACACCACAATATTTTTGTTTCAACCTATAAGTCCTCTACCGAATGTGATCGTCTATGGAGAGAGTCGAGACAATACGACAATTCGGTTCACACTTCGTGTGATTGTCTATGGATACGAGATCGATACAATACAACAACAAGATAACTTGTGTGATTGACTATGGATACAAGATCGAGACAATACTACAACAAAGTGTGTTACTTGATAATAGGATCGGTAATAACTAAACTCTATAGGATCACTATCAAGTAATGCGGAGTTAACGTATATGTGTATTTTACTTTATTATAATAAACAATTATATTGCGGAAATCAAAGTAAAAGACACATCAAGATTTTGTTAACGAGAAAACCGCAAATGCAGAAAAACCGCGGGTCTAGTCCAGTTTTGAATACTCTCAGAATTAAACCGCTATAAAAAAATCTAATACCAACTTCGTATAGTTGAGACCAAGAAGACTACCCCTAGCTACTTAGTTTTGTAAGTATCCTTGTGCCTTCGACTTCTAGAGTCACGCACGTGAATAGCAAGTCCTTTGGATCGTATTCCAAACAACAAAGGAAAAATATGTTTGGAAACCAGTCTAATCAATATTGCTAAAAGATTTAGATGAGTCATTGACAAAGGCTCTTCCGTTTAATCTAATAAAATCCTTTATCTGGTTAGATCAATCTAACTTTAACTACCGAAATAGTCAAGTATAGATTCTCACTCAATCAATATAGATCTCAAAGAGATGTATAGATAATGCCGATTCATACACCAGTTGAATATCTTGTGATCAATCACACACAGAACGGAGTCTGTTAACAATGGATTATCAGAAGATGTCTTTAGATCTTACAACAGTTATAAAGATCTCGTCGATACTTCGATCTAGTTTGAGTGAATCTTATATCAGAAGAGAAGATTCTCAAGCATAAACAAACTAGGTGCAATCAAAGTTCCAACAACCGTTAGTCAATCAAATCAATCAAAAACTAATAACACATCAATTATCTAGTTTCCCACCAACGTTACTCGTAGAGCTTCTTGATCCCACAAAAGTCTTTAAACGAGAGGTCGTAAGAGATTTCACCTAATTAAGATACTTTCCTCTCCGAATAGATGGTTCCACCAGAAACAACAAGAAATGAAGTTTGCAAAATGCAAACTTAGGTATTTATAGACCAAGGATGTTTGGACACCAAGGAATTTCCAAAACCAAAAGTATTCTCAAGATATGTAATAAATAGAAAAATTCGGTTTTCCTAATTCCAATAAATGCTTATCCAATATTTATGAAATCTCTCAATAGAAAATCTCCAATTAGTAAATGCACATTAGTAATTTTTATTTTCTAGAGATATGCATTAATTGATGGTAACTAAAGTATATAAAACCAAAAATCTTAATTAAAAGATTCCTAATTTATTTGCACAGGATCACCTTGAGTACTAAGGAATATCTTTGAACAATAAATGATAAGAGTTACTGCTCGTGTTCAAAGTATGTTGACATCTTTTCACTACAAATCCTTATTTCATATTTACATGGATTTGCATTCTCGGAATCGGTTATACCACACTTCCAAACAAGTTTAGAAATGGTTCACCTATTTTCCAAGATTACTATGTGATTGATCAAATACCAAATCACATACATGGGTTCAATCGGTTCTACTAATCATTAGGATCAGTTATACCTAATTATGGAAATACTTGTGATCGGTCACACCAGTCATTAGGATCGGTCACACTAGTTACAAGGATCATTTTGGTCACACCAGTTACCAGGACCGATTACACCAATTACAAGATCGGTCACATACACTCATGATCGGTCAGACCAATTACAAGGATCGATCATACCATCACATGGTGATAATTTAGGATCGGTTACACCAGTTAAACAAAAACCAGTCATACCAAATCATAAGTCAGGCATTGTGATTTGTTATACCAAGATACATAACCTAAGTTAAGATCGGTTCTACCATCTCACACATATTGGTCATCCAAAGATTTGCAATGAATAGCCGGACCAATAATCCTAATGATTTCCCTTTCGATTCACGAAACAAGTTCATGAATGTACTTCCTTTAAAACATTGTTTCTTAGGATGAAATTTTCACCACAACCCATTCACATAATCATAACAATATATACAAGATTATGTCGATGTCATATCTACGAATTTAAAAAGATAAGCGTTATACTTCGTAGTCTAATTCCCTAATACTATGATCATACTATTATGATCATGTCACATCACTAGAGTATTATACAATATGTACAGTATATACAACTTCGCAGTTATGTTTTCAATATAGCATGACTTGAAAGATACGTTAGGAATGTAATAGTTCAAGTCAATATTACTAACCTCGAGTGGAAGGATGATGTCGTCGTTTTAGTTCGTTACTTCTTCCTATTCTACAGGTCTTTGGAGTAATACTTGTATGTCTCAATATTCCTATACTTTCTAGTTTAACCTAAACGAAGTTGACTCTAGTATTTAATCAAGCGACTCTAGATGAGTTTTAATACTAAAATATGACAACAAAACTTGACATACCAACGCTTGGTGAGTTCAACCGAGCTATGCTCTAACATTCTTATATTTCTACTTAGGGTAGGTTGGCGAACTATTTCGCAAGCCATAGATATCCAAGTTTCAGAAATACAGGAGGGTTGGGAAACCATCTCGCAAACCGCAAGTTCAGTTGGGGACTGTTCACGAACCCGGTTCCTGAACCGTTATGAAATGAAATTTGAAAGTTGGTATTAATGGATAGAAGTTGACGATCAACTGAGTTCGGTAGTCTTGTAGGGTTGGTAAACTTGGCTCACGAACCGTTGCACCCTGACTCGTGAACAAGCCTAACGGTTCACGAACCGCTGTACCAACTGTCCAAGTTTAAGATTTTAGTATATGCTCAAAGACTTATTTTTTAAATATGTTTAACATTACTAGAACTCTCTCAAACATTTCTAAAACTTCAGTGATCACTCAAACACTTATGTGTGTGCATGATTAAATTCTTAGGTGTTTGAATGAATATCAAATTGCTTTAGTTCTTTGGCATACTTGCCAAAATGAACAATCATTATACACGGCTTCAGAACCGGTTTCTAGTGTATATTCTTTTATTGTATTTTCAATATCGAAAGTGTTTGCTTGATTCTCAAGTTATCTTAGCTTGAATTCTAAGAAAACCCTGGTCCTTGAAAATCTACAAATAGAGATGCTCTTTCAAATAGGAAAATCAATCCCTCACACTTTGTATCCTAGTTGATTCTAGAGTCGTCCTTTATAGACCTAGGTATCCTCTGAGAAACATAATTAGGTCTATGACTAAAAGACTTCACTTTGGGGATTCATGAAGCATGGTCCGACTATCTTTACCTTGATAGTTCGTGTATCCTAATCTTGATTTTCTGTTATCGACGATTTTGTAACCTCTTTCGTCTCAGACTTTGTGACTCCTCAAGACACATATCTAAAAATTGATCTTCTGAAGATTGTTCTTGGGAGGTAGTTAAAAATCTAGGCTACTCTTCGGGAGTCGTAAGTTTCGGATTTATGAGGTTTGCTAGCTTTTTCTATTGCAAACAGATTTCCTCACCTTGATATCTGATCTAAATTGAAATCAAATATTCTTATCTTTTAGAGATAAATTGGTACCAAAAGTCTCCACTTAGGTTGAAACAACTCTTAGGCTGTAAAGACGTCAGCTAAGGGAATCAATTTCGTAAAGACTTGCGAGGTTCAAGAGATGTAAGAAGCGCGACTGTAACTGAATCGCTTGGAGGGTGTATTTGGTCTCAACTACATTCCAGTCTGAAATATGACAGTAGGCTAGTGTCTATAGCGGCTTAATACAATTTGGTGTTCAAATCTGAAAGAGGTCTTTTCTCATTAACAAAATTTACGGTGTCTCGTGTTTTTCCTTTTCGCATTTTATTGTTTATCTTTATAAGTGGATTTACACAGGTTTGTACGTATTCAATCTAAGTAGATACGTCCGCTTAATTGAAATAGATTATGAGACTAGTTTCATGTAGAATTTGTAGCTTGAAAGATTGATAATAAGTCTAATTACTTGGCAGAATTCTGATTGAATTATTTGGATGAGACTAGATTGACCTTGGATATTGATTTTTGGGATCGTCCAAGTACTCTGCTTAAAATCAGGTTCACGGACTTTGTGTCTATATACGTACTGATTGAGAAGAGGTTAGAAATATAAATTCTATATACATATTGTCAAGGATCATTCTGTTTGTCTACTTGCAATTGTATTAAGTTTGTCCATACAGGTTTCCAAACGAAAGAGTTGGGTGTGTACTTGGTACCCCTGCGTTTTCAACACCTTCTCTTCCATATGTGTCATAAAGATATCTTCCCAGCTGTATGTTTTATCTTTGTAAAACAGACTCAATTGGGTTTTCTAACCACCCTTTAAACTATACATAAAAACTCATTCTCTAAATTTGAACCATAGTATTTGGTTCCACTATAAGCCATGTACACTGAGCATAGTCACATTCAAAGCAGCAAAGATTCTCTATGGTTACCACAACAAGGACATAAAAATATCACAGTTCCAATTATATTTTACCAAATTATTCCTAACTGTTAGACATCCGTGAATACACTTCCACAAAAGTATCATAACTTTTGGTGGCAGGGTCAATCCTCTGAAATTACTCTATGGAAACTGACTATTAGGAACAATAGTAAAGTCCATTTTTTCATTCAAGATTGCATTATAGATTATTATTTTTACTGAAAAGAGACCATTACTACTCTTTTTCCATATAATTATATCTACATCCACCATAGGAGTTCTAATTTGAAGAATGTTCTTCAAAGTCTCTTCATCAAACAGAGAATTGATTGTTTATGTCTTCTAAGTTCTAGTGTTACTATCTATTAGTTAATCCACAGTCTTCATAATATTTCTTAGATCTCCAAATAAAGATGTGGGATCCACCCCCTAGTTCCTAACAATAATATTTCTTAAATCTCTATTGAACACTAACTTGTTCATTTTCAAATAAGACTTGTTCATTTGAATGAGTAACCCCATTATGGAAAAGTGTTGAACTAAACATCGTGTCATGTATAAATTGTATTTGAACATATGATAAACGCTTATCTATTAATGTTTAAGTATTTTCCTTGGTACTCAAGGTGAGATCCCGAACCGAAATACTCCATAATATTTTTTTGATATTCGGAATTTATATGTCTTTAATTTCCAAGTAATTAAAGCATATCTCTAGATTATATATTAGTAAAGTATACTTGTATGCTAGCTAATATTGAGTTGTTATCCATGAGAGATTTCGGTATATTAGTTGGACAATAGTTGAAATTTAGTGAAAATCGAAAATTAGTATTTATTTCATATATTTTGATATTTACGGTTTTGTAAATTCCTTGGTGTCCAAACTACATTGGTCTATTGAAGTTTGTTCTTCTCACAAACTCATCCCAGAACATACGTGCTTCATCTTGTAGTTAGTGTGGGAAGAAAACTAGCAGTATTACATGTAATACTCACCTGAAGAGGGGAGTATCCTAATTAGGTGAAATCTCTTACGTCCACTTCATTTAAATACTTTTGTGGGATCAGGAAGCGTCTAGAAGTACCGTTGGTGGGAAACTTGAATTGGATTTTTACCTTAATTTTCGACTATTGATTTGATTGTTCATGGTAGTTAAACCTTCGTAATCACTAGTTTGTTTATTTCGTGATCCCTTTCTTATAATATAAGGTCACTTGAAAAAAATTAAAGATCGATAAAGTTCAGATCTGTTTTTAGATCTAAAGATAAGCTTGTGACCATCCATTGTTAACAGACTTCGTTCTGTGCACGATCGTTCACAAGGGAAACAAGTTATTTGTGCAGGTACAATGAAGATTGAAGATCTAAATACAAAAACATTATGTTATTAGTATTTTGATCTTCGTGCACACTTGATTGATTGTGTTAGAGCACTGCTTAGTCGAAATCGCAAGGCTATCTCAAGCTTGTTTGTCAAGTTTAGTTGATCAAAACTATATACTTGATTTCTAGTCTACTAATAGCTATGTCTCGGATTAAGATAGAAGGTGTAGTTGAGCTTTAGACTTCATGGCATTCACCAATTGAAAACGAATTTCTACTGAGGAGAGCTTGGAGGAACTTCATCAACAAAAGGTATGTGGAGACTAAAACTTATCTATCACTCGGAAGTCTATTCTATTCTATCTTCTAATGAGACTAAGTCGTATAGATATATAGACTTTTATATTATACACATTTGATATTTCGAGCCGAGTTTATCTCGCTTATCTATTTCTCGAAATATGTGTTGGAATCTTTTTGCTTTAACTATGTTCATCGTATTCTTGACGAGTTTAGTTGGAACAATCTATTTGTTGGAAACGAAAGATAAAGTCAAAAGATGATCATGTGAAAATTTCCTTGAAACATCTTATATGATTTGTGTGAGACAATCATTTGATGTCAACTTGGAAAGTTTCGTATTGATCATTCGATCACTTGAAAATTACTTGAAGCTAATGTTTGTGTGAGACAACCATTATCGTCTTCTAAGGGTGTTTCAATGATTGAAATGGGAGTTTAGAACAATTACCTATGTATGGATACAACACGGTATGCATACCTAGTATGAAAATAGTATTGTTATAAATCAGGTCCGGGAACCTTGTTTGCGTACCTATTATGCGAACGGTTTCACTTGAATTAGGTCCGGGACCGCTGTTTGCGAACGTATTGACAAGCTAAGGTCCAGAGCTGCTGTTCGCATACCTGGTTTGTGAACACAATGGTTAAGTTCTAAAATCGGTAATGTATGATTCCCATACTCAAGAACTAAAACATTTATGAATTAAGGAATGCAATCTTTGCAAACCGTGGCTTAATGTTTATGAATTGATTCTTGTATAAGTACTTTGTAAGATTACGAATCAATCCGATTTTGTTTCAATTTGTTCATATATATTTCTATGAGATAGTGAACAATTGAACAACTCTACTTGAAACACAATTAGATTCATTTGATTATCTTTCATAATTGATTGATCATCATATTTGATCTAGGAGTGTTAGATGAATATGGTTAAGACAAAAGTGGTTATATGGCTAACTTTGGTTAACTGTTATTGAGCCAACTCAATATACACATTTAGCTACGGTTACCCATATCTAAATGAAGGTATATTTCACTTGTGTGTAACAAGATAAGACCATCTAACGGTGGAGATTAATTGCTTAATTTCTAAGTAGACTTAACTTGAATGTTAAATAAAGATTTCATCTAACGGTGAATATTGAATGCTTTGATTGTAAGCAACCATGATTTGTAAGACTATATAAGGGAGAACTCTAGCAACTGGAAAACTTAATCCCGACACTTTCTTGTGTACTAATTGCAAGCTAGAGTCGATTCTCCTTTAACCTAGGTTTTTCCAAAACCATATTAGGTTAACGACTTGAAGACTTCATTTAGGATTCGTGAAGCCAGATCCAACTATTTTCTCTGTAGTTGTGTATTCTGATCTTACTTGTTCTATCATGTTGAATTCTATCTTCTCTAAGATTTGCTCGAGATTTATCTCCGATAGGTAAGATATAAAAAGTAATCACAACAGTTCTTTATCTTAGACTCTTGTGATTCCGAAATAACTTTCTATGTTAATCAGTTGGGTTATTGTGACGTGATTGATATTTCTAGGCTGCTCTTCAAGAGTATATGACTGGATTATCAATTGGTTCATGTTGACCTTGATTTCTATCAAAAGACGGAATAAAAACCGAATAAAAAATAGACATATATGTGGGAGACATATTTGTTTATAATTCTTCGACTTTGGGTCGTAGCTGTTGATGGTGGATTTTCGACAAAGGCTAAAATTGTAAAATCATGATACTGCATGTTTCTGACCCAGCTTCAGGAACGCATGTGACGATTCGTGTTTTACGATCTGTGAACCGTTTCACGATCTCTGATCGAGTATCTCTCAGAGCCATGATGAATATGTTTCGTGAAAGGCCTCCCACTAGCTGAACGTTCAATGTACGCATTTCATCGTGCCCTCTATGTAGAAGAACGATTAGGCGGTCCTCCTACATAATTGTTTTTTGAGAGGGCTTAACGCCTTCAGGACGTCGGCGATACTCGCTGTTCCCTGACTACATAGAGAGACCCACCTCTACATAGAAGAACAATTGGGCGGTCCTCCTACATAATTGTTTGTTGAGATGGCTTAACGCCTTCAGGACGTCGACGACACTCGCTGTTCCCTGACTATGTAGAGAGACCATGTATAGATTCAAGCGACTCTCCTACATAATTGTTTGTTGAGGGGGATAAACGCCTCCAGGACGTCAACAACGCTGCACGTTGTTCCCTGACTATGCACCTTTCAGAACGAGTATGATTCTTCAACTATCTCATATCTCGATTCTACAATCGATTAATTCTACCGTGACATTCGCCACTGAATTCCTAGAAAATAATCTATTATATCTCATTACTCCGTTCCATGGCTATC
Organism: Papaver atlanticum; assembly: GCA_023531105.1. NCBI lineage: Eukaryota > Viridiplantae > Streptophyta > Magnoliopsida > Ranunculales > Papaveraceae > Papaver > Papaver atlanticum. The sequence goes on from JAJJMB010012081.1 coordinate 1,084,668, forward strand.
CCCGGCTGATTCCATGGATTAGTAATAGATAACCATCTTATCTCATTATTTCGTTCCTTGAATTCCCCATATGGATTCATGGATTAGTAATAGATACACAATTCATTTATTACTCCGTTTCATGAGTCATTCTCCGCTGAATTTCATGAATTAGTAATAAATATCCAATAATCGGGCATTTGGACTATCACCGAGTAAGCCCCAATAAAATGGTGCTAGTGTACTCAACAATGATGCACGAACGAGCACCCAAATGCACGAACGAGCATTCGAAAATATGGACAAACAAGGAATCCTACACAAAATAGGAGAGAGAAAATAATAATAAAAAATAGAAAAGAGGCGCCTAGGGACCGGGCCCACCGCCGTGGCCGGTCCCCGATGCCCTCTTCCTTTATTTTTCTTATTTTATTTATTTTCATGAACTCATGAAAACTCCTTCATTCAAGCAACTTTCCTTGTTTGAGCAAAACTCACGGTTTCTCCATATTTTCACGGTTTCATGAAAAATAATAAAAATAGGGAAGGTGTCGTGGGACCGGGCTACCTGGCCGCCCAGCCATGCCCTAGCCGTGGCCGGTCCCACACCTTGCAATCCCTTGTGTTCATAATTATTATTTCCCTCATCTCATGAAACTCCTCCGTTTGAGCAAAAATCATGGTTTCTTCATATTTTCTCAAATATTGCTCAAACCATGAAAAAGCCAAAAAGTCAAATGGTCACGTGACCGACTAGGATACTCACATAAAATATTAAAATATTATTATTTTAATATTCTCAAAATTTTGATCAAACGAGCAAAGTTCTACTTGCTCATTCGAGCAAAAATCAAGAATTTCAGTCAAAGATCAAACTCTTCTGAAAATCCAAAATATTGCTCAAACGCACACCAGAAAATACCAAAACTCTCAGGACTGAGACACGGACATTATGACGACACGAGCATGCTTCCTTGACCGACCAAGGCCGGCCCTAAGGCTTGCAAAGAGACGGTCCCACATATCATTATAATTTTGACCTAATTTGCTCAATTGCTCATATTGGGTTCAAACTCTTTCAGACCAACTTGGAATTTGCTCAAACGACCATCATATGGTCCCACGACCACCAAGGGCCGGTCTCATGCCCTCTTGGTCGGTCCTTCACTTCTCCATAATTAGGTTTTATCACCTAACGCTCGCACGAGCATTATTCTAATAAATGATCAACACCAGCATTTGATCATTCTTTCACCAACCGGTCAACTAAGGACCCTGGTGCATGCTCACTCGAGCACTTGGGCACCACATGGTCGTCCATCATCCCATGTGGTCCCTCCCTCCCTCACTCATGAACTATTTTCAGCAATTCATCAATTGGCGAACAATTGATCAAAAATTAGGGTTTCGATCAAACGCTTCACAAATCATAATTTTTAGCAAGTTAAAACACTAATAATTTTATGTTGATCTAGTAATCGACATCCAGATTAATTATATAATATTTGGTAGACTACCAATATTTTAATTAATATTTTATTGGGTCACGTTACCAATAATTCATCGAATTGAGCAATACTTGCTCAGTTGCTTGAATATTGATCCAACTATCAATATTCAGCAATTTATCGAATTGAGCAATACTTGCTCAGTTGCTCGAATATTGATCAAACTATCAATTTTCAGTAATTTATCGAATTGAGCAATAGTTGCTCAGATGTAACTCAATATTCAACAATTCATCGAATTTGTAATATTTGCTCGGACGAGCAATATCAACATCATTCAAGAACTATACGTCTGACATGTTCAATCCATGAATCACTGAGCATTTGTCACTCATGCTCAATTCAACAAAACTTAGACTCACTGTCTAATCAAGTCAAGACTGACTAATCAAATACACGTCTACTTTGCAGACTCCACGTTCGTGAAACATCAATCACGTCACATGGGGTGGGGGGGGGGGGGGGGGT
>JAJJMB010012081.1:1086722-1140417 GCA_023531105.1 Papaver atlanticum
TATTACTTAGGGTTTTGGTCTGGTGGCCTACGGCACGTGTGTTCATCCACGATGAGAAATGTGAGTAAGTTGTGCAAATGGTTGAAAAAGTTAGCAAAGTAGTGGGTGGATGGTTAACCAAGTCTCCGCACGACCTGGAACTGGTTTCACCACGAATTCCCACTTTCCCACTCTTTCACTCAAGAAAATGTCACACTTACTGGGATCAATGTGTTCACTATTCTGACAATATAAATAAATCTCTGAATCCATGATTGAAAAAACACACAGAAAAATCCACGAGATATTGAATAGACAATCCATCGTCTAACCAAGAATCATCGTGTGAGCAACACTCTCTCAATCATTTGAAACTTATTTACACAAACTTGCAGAAACCTTCAACACATCCACAATCCTTGATCACCATTGATCCCACAATTCTCAGCTTCCCTCCTACAGATCAACCCATCTCCCTCTTTGTGACCGAATTGACTCTGGAACTGCCATTGACTTGGTTTAGGCCGGAGTCCTACAGATTGATCTCTCGAACTCAAAGCACTCCCGTGCAGTGCATCTGTGTAAGGTTAGTAAGTTTTCTCGGTTGAGGAGTCTCGTCCGATCGGTCGTCTATTCACTTTCCTAAAAAACCAGCAAATCGTTTTTCCCCATCTAAAGACATTGAGGATGCTACTGCACTTGATGTTATTATTAATAAGAAAGAGTTTCTTTGTTTTCCCAGAGTTATTATTTTTTTCTTATTAATAATAACATCAAGTGCAGTAGCATCCTCAATGTATTTAGACCTTTATCTTAGCATTGCTCCACACTTAGAGACCAAATGACTCGCGATTTCGCAATGAGAACAAAACTTTGGGATTTTAGGCTCGGCAGATTGACAAAAGCCTTCTTCACTTTCATCATCACCATCTCCCACCAAAATTCGATCAGGAATCTTCTTTGCAAATTGGGTATTATTATTATTTGGTGTTACTTACTCTCAAGATCACTAAATTGAAGAGGTGTGTAGCAAATTCAAAAACTAAAATGACGAGGGTGCCAAATACACCATAATCCTTTCGTATCAACCTTTTCAAGACACATCTTGCGTGATCTAATATACTCAGATATTGTCAAGAAGATAACAACCACAAGATGTACACTTGGTATATAGTATAAGTTCGGACCAAATTAACTATGGGATCAAACCAAGTGTTTGATTAACGTGCAAGTGTATTTACTTTAATTATAAAGACAAGCAAAATAATGCAAAAGTAAAGTAAATAACACAACACAAGATTTTGTTAACGAAGAAACCGCAAATGCAGAAGAAACCCGGGACCTGGTCCAATTTTGAATACTCTCAGAATTAAGCCGCTATACAAAGACTACTACCAACTTCGTATAGTTGAGACAAAGTAAACTAACTCCAACTTACTCAGTTTCTTCAGTAACCCTTCACCTACTATCAATCTGTTCATGCACGTAAATCTTAAGATAGAGTCCACTATCTTAAGTTGTTTCACCCGCTGTAAAGACTTATAGCACTCAATTCATTTGGATTGTATTATGAAACAGTAAAGGACTAATCTATTTCGATAACCGCTCTATCAATCTCAAGAACTTGATCAGAGATGGTTGTTGAGTTATACAAAGGCTCTTTCATTTAAAAGATTAAACTCCTTTATATCGGTTTAGATATACTAAGATTTATATTATCGAGATAATCAAACCCTATTTTGTAACCTATCAGAATAAGATCCTGAAGAGAACCACCAAAATGATAGATCGTCGATCTATACAAAAAGTTATGAAATTCTATCTTTTCCCTTAAGTAGGGATAACTGCATAATTTCCTTTTTATATTAGAGATACTAGTATAACACGCATGCGCGGTGCGCCTGCCTCCCATTCATGAACCAACCAACAAACACTTGACCAAAACCTCTATTATCAATCACATAAGCTATAGAACATCGTACCAAAAACTTTGTTGTGTTGATTATATAAGCCCAATTGTATACAGTTCCTGTTTACAAAGGTTGGGATCGCAGAGGTACATATTAACATGCTTGCGACTGAGACTTCACAAAATTGGGTAATAAATGTACCTACTCAAAAAGCTTGTGGTATATTTGTATGCAAAGTGGGAATTCTATATATAGTATCGAAAACATTTTTCGACGTGAGTTCTCATACCAACTGTTTTCATCATAATAGAACCCTTCACTTCCGTCTTATGGAACACATGATTTCCATTACAACCTGCAGGTTCTGCAACACCTTCCTCAGCTTCTATCCATTGGGGGTTTCTACGGAGGTTAATAATAGCAGCCTGGCTGCTTTCCAATGCCAATTTTTTTTTTTATGTCAGTTGACATATTGATACGTATTTTTTCAAATCATGGATGCATTGAAATAGTATAGCAGCAAAAATATTGATCCTAATGAGAAGAAAAGTATATTTAAGTCTGTAAGTTCGCAATCAATACACATTACACAGATATGAGGATACTGGCCAAGGAAGACTTGAACCTCCGCCGAGAAAAATGAACCAAGTTCATCCACATCTTTCAACAAAGGAGAAATTTAAACTTTAAGTTTGATAGCAACATCTACTTCCCAGTACCACTAAGGAACTTGGTCTTTCATTTTCTTATATATATGTGCATCATAGTACTCAACATCGGGAACTTAACATTATATGTATCATGGTACACACATAGAGCAATCTTTTGCTGGGTGTTGTCACATATTCATATTATCTAGCCACTGTGATAAGGCTACAACTATTTCTGAAGTTACAGAATGATACCAATTTGTTTTTTTTGAATACAAAATCGACTTCTACCCTACATATAATACCTCCATCTTTGACAGGGGAATAAAGATATGAAGTCAAAGATGACCAACACAATTCTTACCTTCAACCTGAAAGTTCCAAGCTCAGCTTCTTCTTCGCTTCTTTAAGTATATTACTACATCTGGCTCTGTAAATAGATTTTTTTTATCTTAGATAAGTGACAGAGATGTCAAAAAGTTACTAATGTTTACTATCAACGACCCATTTACATAAAACATGGTAAATGAAAGTGATGCCAAAATAATGTAATAGTATTATACAGGTCAGCATATCCATATCAAATTCTAGGAATTAACTTATAACAATGAAAACATGTTTCGTGCACAACATTTGCTCTGATAATTTTTCGGACACCATGGATACACCTAGATCAATAGCTCCAACTATTGGTAATTCCCAACAGAATCACATTCAACTAAATTCCCATTGGCCTAGTACTGTATAACATAACAAAACATATGTCACTTTTGTGGAATTTTTGATCACATTTCACATGCAGGGATAAAGTTTCGACTGTCACTGGAATACATGATATACATCTGATCCGTGGGAAATTGTTAGAGTCTGTGATGACAACAGACGCAGTGCCCCAGTGGTGCCGTGGTGGTAGTGGAACATTGCAGGTAAACCATTTGTATCCCGAATCCCGAATCTCATTGCACATACTTGAAGTTTTAAACTCAACTTGAGGTTTGTGTACTGAGAATAATATCATTTTCTCATTGTACATAACTCACAAATCACAACGTCCCAAACTCACATTTCAAGTAGGAAATAAAGCGGTTAATCGTAAGTTTACATGAAACCAAAAGAGCTTAGGAGTTGGTCATTTCGAATTTCTCCCAGGAATTTTGTCGAACAACTGATGATGTAATCCAAATTTCAGCTATTACTAATGAAATTGAGTAGTTTGTAAACTAAAATGATGAAATCCAAATTTCAGCTATATTACTAATGAAATTGAGTAGTAACTGCAAGTTTGTAACCTAAAATGAGTATCAAATATCAGCATATTAGTACATAATTAACCGAAATAAAGTTGGGTATTGTGGTTATCAATGAATCAAAATGAATTTCTTACCAATTTCGAACATCTGTTTCACTAAGGTTTTCATCACATCTCTTCTCTAGGGTCGAATCAGCTTCAGAATCACAAAAAATTGGGCGGAAAAAAATTCAGCTTTCGTACAAAATTTGGGTAGAAATCGATCATTTTGCTTATTTTGATCTAGGAAAGGTACGATGTAATTTTGAGAGGAGGAGAAAACCATTCTGGGTTGTGTTTGTGAGTATGATTTTGAGAGGAGAAAACACTGATACAGAACACGGTTTATGCATGTACCCCTCAACTCACGAAACAGTAGGCGGAAAGGGAAAAACACGGAGGGTAATATGGTAAGTTCCTGTCAGACGGTTGAAAATGGGGTCTTTTCTTAAGAATAGTTAGATTAGATATAGTTGCAAACAGAGATAAGGATACACCGTCAAACCAATATTATGGTTCGTATACCAAAGGTGCTCGGCAAAAACTATAAATAATCAACAGCTTTGAGGATAGTAGTCGGAGTGTGAGTGACCAGCGACTAGCCGACTACTGATCCAATTATATAAACAGAATCAAAAGAAAATTAAGCACAATTTAGAAAGCGGCATATAATTGTCACTAAAATCCATCATTTCCCCCGATTCTTTTTTTTATTTCTTGAAAGTGTCCTCCGATTCTCATCTCGTCTTATCCTCCCCACTATTTCTCTTCTCCCCCACCCCCACATTAAAAATGCTTTCTCTCTAAAAATGCCTTGTTAAACTGATTCCATTCCCCAACCTAATAAAACTCTCTTGTTTGTTGATCATTGTTAGAAGCAAGAACTGACAACTAACAACACATGGCTCTGAAAATTTCTTATCCTGGAGAAATTGGGTCTATTTCTTTCTGGAATTCCATTAAACCAGACATCTTCAAACTTAAAGGTTTGTCTTTTCTTCCTTTTTAGGTTTACAGTAGACATGATTTTGGCTAAGGGGTGACTTTGTTCTTCTGTGTTGGAGATTATGTGTAGGCTGCCTTCAATTTGAACTAGGTTGTTGTGATTATTTATTGCCTGGTTGGTTTTTATTGTTTGCTTTTAATGTCAATTTTTTTTTCAGTGCATTTTTACTGTATATTATTTTGTTTAGATTAGTGTTTGAAATGTTAGCTTCTTTTATTTGACTGAACTGTAGGGCGTTTCCCTGTGAAAAGAAAGGAAATTGGTAAGGGTGCTCGTTGTTCATCCCAATCGCCACCCCCAGCTTGGCCGGGATGCGCTGTCGCGGAGCCTGGTCGTAAGGTTTGGGATGGTCCAAAGCCTATTTCAATTGTTGGATCTACTGGTTCCATTGGAACCCAGGTACAACATCTTCTTTAGAATTGAATTAGCTAATTGTTTCGAAAGATGATTTTTGAGCATTCCTGAAGAGCTTGTATGATATGGTATTTCAGACTTTAGACATAGTTGCGGAGAACCCGGAGAAGTTCAGAATTGTTGCATTAGCAGCTGGTTCAAATGTGACTCTTCTTGCGGAACAGGTAATTGTTCTATGTAGAGAGCTGGAGATGCTTGGTCTTTGGGATTGTATAATCTCAAACTGCATTAGTGTCCGTTAGCTCAATTTTACTTTGGTGTTGAATAGGTGAAAACCTTTAGGCCTCAACTGGTGGCTATTAGAAATGAATCTTTGGTTGCTGAACTGAAAGAGGCTTTGGCTGATGCAGACTACAAACCCGAGATAATTCCAGGGGAGCAAGGGGTCATTGAGGTTAGCTATGTTACTTGTCTATCTGTACTGTCTTGCCTGACTGAAAATTTCAACTATAATGTCTCTGCACTTAATCTTCAGGTTGCTCGACACTCGGATGCTGCCACTGTAGTCACAGGAATAGTAGGTTGTGCTGGTTTGAAGGTAACAACATAAGTCATTTTTCCTCATAGCCTTTTCTTCTTCTTTGTAGACTATAGATAGAAAGATGGGTATGCTCGTAAGAAAGTTGTTAGTTGATCTAAAATTAATATTTCCATGCTTCAAAAAAACATTAAAAAAACAAAAAACTTACATTTTCGTACACTATTATGAGGACGGTTGGTTGGTGTTCGTTAGGTGCAAAGTTCAAGTCTCATGCAACCATGAATTGGTGAAATTTAGTTCAGTTTGTTAGGATTAACAACATAACACAGTTAATCGGGATACATGGGTAACTGGACGTATTGGCACTAGCATCTAAAGAGCATGGCCCTATATATGTCTTATTAGGTACCTAAGATTTAGGTGTGTAGGTAAGATTTGTTTGTGCTATATTCTTGACAAGTACTATTGATAGTTGATTAGAAGTACTTGATGAGAAATTAAGAATACCTATAAAGGACCTCGAGCTGACCGTTACTTTTTTTCCCCTGTTGTTTTAGCCAACAGTGGCTGCAATAGAGGCTGGAAAGGATATTGCATTGGCAAATAAAGAGACTCTGATCGCTGGGGGTCCCTTTGTGCTTCCTCTTGCCCAGAAACATAAAGTGAAAATTCTTCCTGCAGATTCGGAACATTCTGCAATATTCCAGGTAAGAATACGGCAGGATGATCTGAAATTATTTACTAAGCCTAGAAGGATTCAAGATACTTTCAGTCCTTAACTTCTTTTCATGAACGGGGCATAATCAAGACTTTGTATCTTTTCAACTAAAAAATCAAAAGTATATCCAAATTTCATTATTTCTTGTATTGTTGTCAAGAACTGAGAGATAGATAGTTGCTATTTCCAGTGTATACAGGGTTTGCCAGAGGGTGCACTCCGACGCATAATTTTGACTGCTTCAGGTGGAGCTTTCAGGTGAACAATCATAATAGTAATCTTTCACCAACTTTTTGGACTTAGTAAGAGGGGGAATTCAAAGAGGTTACTCTGTGTGTACAAGCTTTCATTTGAGTTGGATTTTAGGAATTGTCATCTCAGTTGCACTTAAGTCGCTGGTTCAGAAAGATGACCAGGAGTTGACCACTTTTGTTTGTGGTGTTCCTTCAGGGATTGGCCTGTTGAAAAATTGAAAGAGGTGAAAGTAGCTGATGCCTTGAAGCATCCAAACTGGAATATGGGGAAGAAAATAACAGTTGATTCTGCAACCTTATTCAACAAGGCATGTTACAACCCAATTACCTATTCATGTTACATTACATACGTTAATGTCACTTGTAGCAAATTCTGAGATTAAATGGAGTTCTTACATGATGAGCAGGGTCTAGAAGTTATCGAAGCTCATTATCTTTTTGGGGCTGAATATGATGATATTGATATTGTCATTCATCCACAATCTATCATACATTCAATGATTGAAACACAGGTTTTTCTCCCTCTTCTCTTCCTTTTTTGATGAGGTGCTTTTTGACATGTAGAAAACATGAAATGCCTAAGCACTGTTCATCAGTAATGGTTTGTCGTCCATTTCCAGGACTCATCAGTTTTGGCTCAGTTAGGATGGCCTGATATGCGCCTGCCTATTCTTTACACATTATCGTGGCCAGACAGAGTATATTGCTCTGAGATCACTTGGCCTCGTCTTGATCTTTGCAAGTATGGATTTATTTTCCTTTCAGTGACAACTTTTCCCCAATACAACTAAGTTCGAAATTACAAGGCTTTGTTATATGTGGTGTACAGGTTGGGTTCACTAACCTTTAAAGCTCCTGACAACGTAAAATACCCATCAATGGACCTTGCTTATGCTGCTGGCTGCGCCGGGGGCACCATGACTGGAGTCCTTAGCGCAGCAAATGAGAAAGCTGTGGAAATGTTTATCGATGAAAAGTAAGTACTTTTGTTTTTCAAACGTTTCTGTAAACTGATTTGGTTATCATAAGATTACATACATAGTCAGCCCAAAACTTGTCTGCTGATAAAGATACAAAGATTGTTCTTTACTTATACAGTTATACTGGAAGCATTAAGCGAGACCTCCTGTACTTTGTTCTAAGCTGAGTTTTATTTATATTGCAGAATAAGCTACTTGGATATCTTCAAGGTCGTGGAGCTTACATGCGACAAGCACCGGTCGGAATTGGTGACCAGTCCATCACTTGATGATATCATACACTACGACTTGTGGGCTCGTGAGTATGCTGCTAGTGTAAAGACATCTCCGAGTTTAAGCTCGATGGCTGCATGATTATGAAACAGATAGTGGTTTGGCTGCAAAGAGGACCCTTCCACTTCGCGATTGGCGAGCCCTTGGTAGTCTGCGTTGATAGGTCATAACTCTGCAGAGGTTTCGAGATGACTACAACTCATTGTAAGAATTACAGAAAAAAGGAAACAAGTAGGCGTCATAATTTGTTTAGTGAGTAAACAGAAGAAAATGTATTGTGTATGCTGCTTTAGTAAATGGAATCATGTATACTAATTGGAGGGAAATGGTAATAGAGAAGTATCTTCTTCATCTCGTATTTCAAACGGATTGTGTTATGAATGCTGGGCAGTTTCAGAACCCAATTATCCACCATAAAAATGATTACACATGCAACAACAGTCTCTGCTAAAACAAGAGCTTTAGCCTCAATGCCTGATCACAGTCGGTCTTGAAGCTATGGATTTTTCTCGGAAATGCTGCAATTTTTCCAGAAATTTGGCAATTTCCCTCCTTCCATAACGTTCATAAAACAGCAGATGGAATAAACTCCCAGATAAATTCTACCTGAACTTGATAGATGAGGATGATATCAAGCTTTAGCTAAAGAATTCACAGAACTAGGAAACACCCATGTCCAGTCCTTGAGCAATAAGGGGCGCCAAACTGTCTGTTCAATTTTGCAATGTAGGTACAAATGATCTTGGTTCTCAGTATCATTACCACATAGCACACAAGAACTAAAGATGGCAATCCCCTTATGCTGCAACATGTCCATTAAGTTTATCTTCCCATGGCCATGAATCACACACCACATGAGGAAATTTATCTTTGGTGGAATTGCAGTTCTCCAAATGAAAGAACATGGAAAATCCTCTACACCCCTCCTCAAGAATCAACTTTACAGCGATTTGACTGAAAAAAGGCCTGAGCAATGCAGCGACCATCTTCTAGTGACAGGCTAAGTGTCTAAAATAGGCGGTGAGTTTCCAATGCAATGCACTGCAAGAAATCAACAAGAGTGTTGTTTTCAGTATTAGAAAGAATTCTTTCGAAATCAAGCCTCCAATTCCTGTCTGCAGTAATATGGTCAGACACTCTAAACAATTTGTTAATGGCCAATTTAAACAGACTAGGAAAAGCATCAGCTATAGGCAAAGTGCCAGACCACTTATCAGGCCAAATGGAAACATTTATACCTGAGAGGATGTGTATTGAAGAGTTGGCAGTGACGAAATGTCTTGTTTCAGAAATAGTTCTCCAACAAGAAACACCGAAAATGGAAGAAACTTTTCCAGGAACCCAAACTGAAAATTCAGAACCATACTTCTCTACAATTATCTTATGCCAGAAGTGGGTCTTCTCTACACCTGACCTCCAGCACCACTTTGCTAAGTGAGAATGCACTTAAGAATTAGCAATTTACCTCCCTTGGAGGGTGAGTCTTGTTTCCAAGCAGAGAGTCTAGCATCAAATTTCTCTAAAAAAGGGTCCCAAACAACTTTGGATGTAGACATACAAGGACCATGGGTACAGCAGTTCCATGAGTATTATTACAAAGATATAGAAACACATAAACACAAACAAAGAAACATCTAGGCTTACATGGACCATGGGTACAGCAGTTCAAGTGCCTTGAAGCTGGTCATGGCTTTGTCGAATCAAGTACAACATCGCTTCGAAACTAGCTGCCAAATTTCACTTCAGCTGGGAGCTGACCTGCTAGTAAGAGAACAGTTCCAAATCAATCAAACTTCTGCACTAGTAGAGATTTGTAAGATGCAGCTTAAGGATCATTTAGCTTACCTTTTGCACGTTCCGCTAACTTCAAGCATAAAAACAGCATGAGGCCTCTATTGAATGGTTCTGGTGATAGAACATCATGCATTCATCTGCAAGAATCAAATTCAAGAGCAAAAATACCCCAACCATTTATGACAATTCAACCGGCCAATTTCTCTACATTTCTACAGTCACATGTTTACTCGACTAGTTTGCTTGATTCTTCTTGACAGATAATTTTCATATATAAATCAGTGAACTAAAACAATGTATGTGAGTAAACACTGGAGCCGAGCAAGATAATTTGCGAAGATAAACAACAATTATTTCGAAAATAAAGCAAAACAAGAAACTATTAAAAGTATCACCAGTAGTCTGACAGAAAATAAACAAAATGATCAAAGGATAATGTAAAGCAAAAGACATATCAAGAGTTTGAACAACCAAACGAAAAAGTTCCAAAATGCTTATATGAACTCAATTTGACAACTAGCTGAGCCTCTTGGAACTGTTTGAAGCTCCTCCATTAGTTTGCTATTGTTCTTCTCTTCAAGGTGTACGCGTCTCAAGTTCGAATTACTCAGGGTCATTTTCTGCAAAACATTTGCATTCTTCAAAAACAACTTTGCCACATACATCATTTCTGGATCTGGCCGCACATTATATCTGAGGGTCACTGATTTCAATTTCAACAACAAGCAACGAGGTACAACATTCATTTCCCACGCATCATTTCCACCACCAAATGTTTTGCAAGTCCAAGTACTCTACAAATACAAATTAATATTAAGCAAATCTAGATTTCACTTGTATGTACACAGATAAGCATCTAAGGTTTATCCGTAAACTTACCTCGCGAAAGACAAGTTTTTCCAGGTTAGGCACCAAGTGGAGAAACTCGAATATTTTCCCGATGTTGTCATAATCGAAAGTAATATCCAAGCTAACCAAGTTATAAAAAATTGGTAGGCTGGATATTTCGAAGTCATCATCACAGAAGAGGTCCTATAATACATATTTAAAAACCATGAATGCATGAGTGACAAATACATGTATATATACGTCTAAGTCAATACTAATGCATTAAAAATAAGTGAAGCAGGACATTACCTGAAAGATTGAGTCGTGCAACTTTAGAACCTTCACAGTGGAAGAAATTGATTGAAACAGACCCGCATTCATATCTTCAAAAATACAATCCTTCAAATCCAGTTCTTCTAAAACGGGACAGTTGGAAAACAATTGAGATGTTAAATCCATTTCCGTAAATTTAAATCCAGTAACAATAAGACTCGTTAGTGTTTAGGAAGACGTAAACTTCTGGGTGAATCGTTTTTGGATATCAGCTCCAAGCTAGTTAGTGTTTCAGACTCGTATAAGCACTGGGGAAGATGTAGTTTTGTTTTTATTGCCCGCTCCAGATAAGCATTATCAGCATCATCCTCAGTGTTAATATAAAAACCAAAAAATAGATTCAGCTCTTGAACCTTTCTACGCTGTACCAACACAGTAATCCAGTTGGTTATCATCTTTTGGTCATAATTTTTTTCAAAAATATCAAGAACACATTTCTTGATAGTTGTTTCATTTTCTAAAATCACTTCATGGAAACCAAGCCTTGGTACGCAATCACAAGAACCCTCACAATCAGATTCGTGCCACCATTCACTCAAGTCGACGACAGGGGTCGACTTTGCTAATTTGTTAAATCTTTCCGATACACTGGTGGTTCTACGAATGTGTTTGAATTTCAGGAACGAATGGATTTGGTGATGAATCTCGTCAGGCATATCGGAGATCATGTCCGTACTTTCTTGGTTAGCCATTTCTACATACACTCAAGAAATGAATCTAGGTTTTCCAGTTTAGTTTGTTTGGGTTTTAGTTTGTTATGGAAACGATATTTCAAAGAGTTTTGAAATTCAGACTTTCCATAATAATGCCTATAAATATTCAAAACCTGCCGAACTGCTTATGGTGGGAGTGGGAGCAGTAACTCACGTTTTATAACACCCCAGTTGTGCACGTTTTCGGATGGCGTATGTGGCACCGAAATGACCACAAACAGTAAAAAAAATAAATCTAGATGCACCCGACATAATCAACGTGTAATTATGTATATACACTTAAACCTCTATAATTTAATAGCCACTAAAATTTATTAATTTAAAGAGATATTAAATTATCGATAAATTAATGTATCTTTTAAAGAGATATTAAATTATCGATAAATTAATAATTTATTACTTTAAAGATATATTAATTTAGAGGATATTTCCTATTCATAATGTCAATAAATTGAATTAGACTCATTTAGTTTTAACGATTTGGAATTTGAAGTATTCTACTATTAATTATTGACTACAAAAAATTAGATATTCATCCGTTGAAAATTGTCGGTCAATAACCGTACTTAAACCATTTAAACTGTTGGTTGGTCAATAACCGTAATTAATAACGTACAATGTATCTATAAACCCTAATTAAGAACGTGCAATTGGGGGATACTAAAACTAATTGTGGGATATGTGCCGGCATGGTTTTTCAATGAAACCGACATTGTCGATGGACTGCCAACATTGAAAAACCATGCCGGCACATATCCCCCAATTAGTTTTAGTATCCCCAATTAATCCTTCCTAATTAACCTAATACAACTACATCATTAAACCTACATATATATATTACAATTTCATTTTGATATGTATAAAAAACTTTTCAATTTTCTTATTAGTAATTATTAATTTATATAATATTTGGGACCTACAAATACTTAAGGGAGGTTTTTGAAATGTATTAAATTATTATATTGTCGAAATTATTATTTTAGCACTATAGGCCCAAGAAGGGACTAAGAAATTTTATTATTTTAGCGAGTATTAATTTACAGAGGTTCTATTGTAGTTGTGCGTAGATATTACCCAGATGACCTATAGTTATGAGCGAGTCCGAATTTGTGCACACTCCTTAACGAGTGTGCACGTAACATTTCAATCTCTACCCTTGATTTAATTTAGGGAGTTATGTAACGATGGTCGTGATTCTAAACATGGAGGGTAATGGGGCCATCAGTTAAATAATCAACCAATCAGAAGGATATGTGAAATATACACTCGTTAGAGGAGTGTGAACAAATTTGGACTCGTTATGAGCGAGTACGTACATATTTATTATTTTATCTTTCAACATCGGATGGCGTAGGTGGCAAGCCTCAAGTATTACATTAATAATCTGATTTCAACATCGGCAACAATTACAGAGGTTTCAACGATTACAAGACTGATCCATAATTCTCCAACAACTACATAGGTTTCAAACAGACAATAGTGATGTTCATCACGCTTAACATAGTAACACGACCAAGTCTGAAAAAGAATTCCTACCATTTCCAGCTTATTCCAAGGTAACGAAACTAGTTTAAATGGTCTTGGTTGGATTGAAGGTAACACATCCAAACAATATAACAAAACTACATTTAGTAGAGATGTTGGGTGATAGACGCATTTATGTGTCTATTTTCATCTCTATTGTATATATTGTTAGTACCCATTTTTGTACTAATTTTGTTATTTTATCCCTTTGTAGGTGTTTTTGGAGAAATAGGCTTTTACGGAAAAATTGGCTCGAAAAGTTGCTAAAGGCTCCTGGGAGGACACTTGCTATTCGGACTCTCATTTTGGATAAGGGGTAACCCATTTCCAAGCAGCTGCTAAGCACAGACCGGCACTGGATAGGGGGAGGTCACATTTCTTCTCAAATTTTCAAAACAGATTTTGGCGGGAAAACAGTTTACAGAAAACAGAATTTTCTGTTCGAATTTTGGATGATTTTTAAGGCGATTCAATGGCTGATTTTCGTTGGGTTAACTATGTTAAGGATAAACAAGTATGGTATGAGCTGTAGAATCGATTAAACAGGGATAGAAATCCGTGTTGGAGCAAAACAGGGAGAATTCACAATTTGAGTTATTTTCGGTTTACAAAAGAATTTGGGAAGAGTTTACGGCAAGATAGGAGTGTATGGAGTCCTTATTCAGTCCTGGGAGAGTTTAAGAGAGTTTGGAAACCAAGTTGACGCGTAAAAAGAAGATTAAAATCCCGTAACTTGCTGTTGAAAAAGAACGAAAATATTTGGATTAACTCGAGTGATTTTGGGGTTTGGTGGATATATATAGGTTGATTCGAGTCATATTGAGATATACGAACAATTTGGGGGAGTTTGGAGAAGTTTAGAGCTATAGAGAAGCGAGAAAAAAATCAACAGAGTCGAGTTCAGAAACTTTCTTGCTGCTGCTGCGAAGAAGAAGACGAAGAACATTAGACCCTCAGAGTCAGTCGCAGAGGCAGACTTATTTTCAGTGACAACGAGTTACGGTCGCATCTTCCTTCAGTCACCGAAGCTCTTCAGCAACGACTCGGACTTCTGTTTTAGACCTTCAGCAACTACAGAATCCGCTGCTTAGCACTTTTCACTCTTTTAATCAACTTTTGAACACCAAATATGTTTTTTGAGCAAGTGATTAATATGAGGAGCTAAACCCCTTAGCCGAGGCGACGGAGGAAGCCATTGTTCCATGAAAAGTGGTATAATTCTATTTTAATTATTTATTGCAATTATTTTACATGATTATTTGCATAGAACTTAAAAGAAAAATTGGTTTTTATTGAGTAGTTGTGAAGTGTTTTGATGGGACATGCTTAGTTTTAATACTTTTGATGTTTCATGCTTCGTGCTTACAATTATTACTTCAAAAATCTATTAGAGGCAAATATTAGAATCACTTTAAAGAAAAATATTGCATGAATATTGTTTAGAGTTTATCACTTAATTGGTCAATGGTGGAATCCAGAGTCTCGGTATTTTCTTATTATTGTTAAAACAACTCTATTTAATTTTCGAAAATCCTTCACAAGTTCGAGCAACGAACCTTTTTACCACTACAACTATAAAACGACATCATTGGGATCCATATAAACCATATAACAAAAGTACGTACATATTTACAATTTTGATATCTTTTGATGTTGTTTTGATTTATTTATTATTTTAATCGAAGATTTGTGGGAGTTTTCACCTTGTGTTGTACCAGGTATGAATTCTGAGCTTTCGTACGAAGAACTCTAGTCATAGATTTTAAGCTTATAACTTCTTCAGGCAGAGGGGAGGTGTATTCGGAGATACTCGAACCAAAAAAAGAAGTTAAGATGTATCTCTATCTTTTCTATATGTGTTTTTTTCCTGATAGAGCTAATAATTTACTAGATAGAGGCGGAGTGTTGGTCTATCCTTGGAAATGACACCATCAAGATGATCAAGAATTGCCTCCGAGTCCTATCTAAATCTTGGTGTACTACCCACAGATGTTGTTCGCATCCTAACGAGTAAGGCTCTATCCAACCCATCTCACTTCAAGCCCATCTCTCTTTATAAGGTTCCATACAAAGTCATCACCAAAATTACAACAAAATAGATTGAAGCCTCACCTCATCTCATTTGGAAAAACGAGTTGACATTTGTTTCTGGGAGACAATATTGGATGCCCGCTGCCAAAGAACTTATGCACTCCCTGAACAACTCTAGATCAGTTCTCGGCTCTTAGCCCTTAAAATCGACATCGGCAACGAGGGATAAACTTGTTTACAAGGATATTCTTTTCCCAAGAACATTCCTCAATAAGTTTTTCACCCAAACCGTGTTGTATTTTGTCCGCTACCATATGAAGTTGATGATGAAGTTAGAAGGCTAACAGAAATGAGAGAAGTTGGGAAAGAAAGAAGCAATAGCCAAAGTCAACATGAAGAGAGTGAGTCTAGCATTAAAACTACTGACAGATGGTGTTAACAGTTGGGACTTGGATGCTAGTGAATACGTCTTGGATACAGTATATGATGTTGTGCATAATGTGCCTGATGCCGTGCATAATGTCCCTTGATTAGTATGTGTTAGTAGATACTTAAAAGTAAAAATTAATAGCTGGTAAAACTTAACTTCAGTTGGTATATATTAATTCGCAAGTAGTTGGTGTAATTTGCTGGTATATGCTTGGAAAATTCGGTAAACAAACCCTGTCTGAACAACTTATATCGTGTTATGCTACGATGTGTATATTAATGCTTGTTTCAGTGCATCTATTTGCTGCAAACTTAGTTTACAAAAAATTAGAAATACTGGTATTTAATTGTACTATGATAACGAGGGAGCGCTCCCCCCTTGATCCCCCAAATATAAACATAACATGTTATAAGGATATCAAAGGCTCTTCCACAGGCTCAGCAGTAAATTTGTTTATAGTTTGATCGAGGACGAAATCAGAAGTGATCCAAGTTTAAAAGCTTCTGATTTGTTTAAAAAAATTAAAACTAGTTATGGGATCAATGTGAAATATTACCAAGCTTATAATGGCTGAAAGAGAGAGAGAGAGATGACTGTATGAGGATATATTTGGTGATGATGTCATGTCGCATTTGAATCTGGTATGGTATATAGATGCCATTCGCACCAAAAATCCGGGGAGTTGGGATTGATTTTCAGGTTGAAGTAGATGTCATTCGCACCCCAAATGAGGGGAGTTCGATTGATTTAGATGTTGGAGCACCCTAAAATAAGTTTGTGCATCTTTTGGTTTCTTTCGAGGCATGTATCCATGGTTACCGTTCCCTTCGTCCCTTGGTTTATGTCGATGGTTTTTTCAGGGATATTTAGAGGATGCCTCATGGATGCAACTGGTATCAACGCCGAACAAGGTAATTTTTTTGAAGATAATTTTCACTTGTGATTATGCACCATTTTTATATACGTGCATAATGTCGTTGTTAGAGCACTGCTCGGTCGAACTCGCAAGCGTTGCTATCTCAAGCTTGTTTGTCAAGTTTAGTTGTCAAAACTATAAGTCTTGATTTCTAGTCTACTTATAGCTATGTCTCGGATTAAGATAGAATGTGTAGTTGAGCTTCATACTTCACGTCGTTCATCGATTGAAGACGAAGATCTACTAAGGGGAGCTTGGAGGAACTTCATCAACAAAAGGTATGTGCAGACTTGAACTCATCTATCACTCAGAAGTCTATTATATTCTATCTCCTATTGAGACTAAGTCGTATAGCTATATAGACTTTACATTATACACATTTGATATTTCGAGCTGAGTTTAACTCGCTTATATCTTTCTCGAAATATGTGTTGGAAAGCTTTTTGCTTTAACCACGTTCATCATTATTCTTGACAAAAGTCAAAAGATGATCATGTGAAAATCGCCTTGTAACATCTTACATGATTTGTGTGAGACAGTCATTTGATATAGACTCGGAATGTTTCATATTGATCATTCGATCACTTGAAAATTGCTTATAAGCTAACTAGAGTTTAACCCGTGCCATAATGGCATGGACCGATGTTATATAAATTACGTATAATTATGTTAGATTATTTGTTGAAAAATAGTTTTTAGTTGAATCCCTCTTGACTTTGAAACAGAATCCCGAAAAACAGGGCATTTTTTATACATATATGATCATTTTGTAAATACCAATCGATTTATAACGTGTAATTTTAATAATTTTATAAGTTTCTCTCTGAGTGTATCTATCAAGATGAAACCGAAATGATATTTCCACCAAATTCTAAATAAACAGGGAAAAAAATTGGCACTTGAAATTTTTTCACCTTTCAGACCAAAAAGTTGTGAATAAATTAAAACCCCAACGACCTACGATATCCAAGTTTTCATAATCTGGCTAATCACAAAATACAGACACCCTTGGATTTCAACTATGATATTATTGTAATCAAATAGGCTATCTTTGAAAATGTATACTTCAGTTAAATATTTAATATATACAATAAATAAAATTCAAGAAAATGATAGAAACCCCAAAAATTCATACATGAAGCAACGTAAAAAGAAAGGATTTGCTCAAATATTATCACCAAAGAGTAGTTTGATTGGTCGGGGATGTACATTTTGGTGGAAGAAGATTGAGACAACATGGAAAGAAGATTGAGCGGAAGTATATTCTTGGATTTAGGTTTTTTTCTCTCCGCAATCTATCTCTCCTTCCCAATTTTATTTCTGATTTTTCGTTTGCTCCAAAGTGAGGAATTAAATTTTTCAAAATCCACTCATCCTACCGGATGTGAGTGAAAGAATCAATTATTCTGTTTAATGGGAAGGTAGGTTTGTTATTTTCAGTTGATCAAATATCCCCGTTTTGAGTTTGACTTTTGAGAAGGGAAGAAGAGTATATTTAATGAATTTTTCTCAACTAAAGTGTGTATTCACGAGATCGCCCGCACTCATCAATTTTATAAATTGGGATGGAAAATCAGGATCGGTTTTTCTCTTTCCTAACTTAACGAAGCTTCTTTTTATAATACAGTACAAAGAAATAGGCATAAAATTATACCTATCTAGGGTACAACCCTAACCGTAACGTTTTATCTCAATAATTAGTATTTTTTTTGTAATGATTTTGACTTGCGCCATTTGTCATTAGTAATTATATAACGTGATTTTTTTTTTAATTCTTTCATGTACTTTAATCGAGTTTATTTTATCATTAATTCAGACTTCTAATATATAATGTTGCACATTTAGCAGCGACACGAAATAAACATAGTTTATTACTACTCACCAACCGCAACCACCACAAAAGCATCTGATACCATTTCTTTCTCCTCCACAACCACTGCCTACCTCCCGTTGGTCATACTTTTAATTTTGAATCACAAACATCATGTATGTATAAAGTTTTGGTTGAACAAACTTAGGTCGATAATTAATTTATTTCATTATATCTTTGTTTTTATATATTTTTTTTTTGTATTGCAATCAATTTTATCCTAACAGTTAGGACCATGATTTGTACAATCGGATACTAAAGGTAGCAGGGGCACCGTTTAGGTGATCCGGCAGTTATGATCATTTTTACCTAAATAGTATGGTCTCTTCCTCAAAATATGGTATCTTTTTTTATCAATTGTGTTAAAACAACCAATCACATCTTTCACAATACAATGTTACCCGTGTTGTAAATATGCAGAGCTAATATCGTCCACGACTATTAACAAAACACCCACAACGATAAAACCACTCATCCCCATTGTTTTTATCACCACCACTAATATTATCGCCTCCACCATTCACAATACAATTGAGTTAAACAAACCACGACCATTGATTTATCTTCTTCCTAGACAACTCTGGACCTCTCTTTATCTTGCCTAACTTGTCCAAACTATGCTATATATTCTAGATAGTTTGTATGAGACAGCTATTGTCGTATTCTAAGAATGTTTCAATGATTTAAATGGGAGTTTAGAACAATTAATCATTGTCTGGATATAGCACAGTACGCATACCCGTATGCAAACTGTTGTAAGAATAATTCAGGTTCGGGAACCAAGTATGCATACCCGTATGCGAACAGTTTTAACTGTTAGAGTCCGAGAACTAAGTTTGCGTACCCGTTTGCAAACTGTTTCACCTGAGTTCGGTCCGGAACGATAGTATGCGTACCCGTTTGTGAATTGTCGGAAAAGATCAAAGTTCGGAACTTAAGTTTACGTACCCGTTTGCAAACTTATGTGGTTAAGTTCCAAAATAGGTTAAGTATGAGTTCATACTCATGAACAAATACATTTATATATTAAGGAATGCAATCTTTGCAAACCGTGGCTAAAGTGTTCGTGAACTGATTCTTTTGAATTTATCCGATTTTGCTTCAATTGTGTCTTGTATACTTCCATGAGAATATAACAATTGAACAACTCTATGAGTAACACAATTAGATTCATTTGAGTATCATTTGATCTAGAAGTGTTAAGATGAATGTGGTTAGTAAAAAAGTGTTCATATGGCTAACTTCGGTTAACTGTCATTGAGCCAACTCAATATACACGTTTAAGTTCGGTTATCCATATCTAAATGAAGGTATATTTCATTTGTGTGTAACAAGCTAAGACCATCCAACCGTGGAGAGATATTGCTTTGGTTTTAAGCAAACTTAACTTAACTTGAATCTTAAATCAGGATTTCATCCAACGGTGAATATTGATTGCTTTGTTTCAAAGCTATCAAACCCTTATTTGAAGACTATATAAGGGAGAACTCTAGCAACTGGGAAACCTAATCCCTACACCTCCTGTGTGATACTAGTTGCGACTATATTCTCCTTTAACCTAGGTTTTTCCTAAAACCATTATAGGTTAACGACTTAAAGACTTCATTGGGATTCTGAAGCCAGACCCAACTATTTTCTCCGTAGTTGCGTGTTCTGCTTGTTCTATCGTATTGAGTACTATCTTCTCTAAGATTTGCTTGATATTTATCTCCGATAGGTAAGATATAAAAAGTAATCACAAAGCTCTTCGTCTCATTCTTTGTGATTCCACAATAACTTGTTGTACTACCATATACTTAAGTTATTGTGAGGTGAATGATATTTCTAGGCTGTTCTTCGGGACTATAAAACCGAATTATCAATTGGTTCTGTTTCTCCTTGATTTATCAAAAGACGGAACAAAAACTTCGTAGGTATTTCTGTGGGAGACAGATTTATTTATCAGAATAGACTTTTCTGTGGGAGACAGATTTGTTTATAAAGTTTTCGACTTTGGGTCGTAGCAACTATTAGTTGTGGGTGAGACCAGCTAAGGGAATCAAGTGCGTAGAGTTCTGCTGGGATTCAGAGAGTAAGGAACGCGACTGTACCTTGATTCGTGTGATATTGGTTAGGGCTCAACTACATTCCAGTCCGAAGTTAACTTGTAGTAGGCTAGAGTCTGTATGGAGCTTAATACAGTATGGTGTTCAAATATGGACTAGGTCACGGGGTTTTATTGCATTTGCGGTTTCCTCGTTAACAAAACTTATGGTGTCTGTGTTATTTCTTTTCCGCATTATATTCGTTTATATAATTGAAAAATTACAGGTTGTGTGTAGTTCAATCAATTGGTAAATCCAACCTTTGGTTGTTGATTGAAATTGATTGACACTTGAACATTGGTCTTTGGTACCGTTCAAGTTGTTTCTCATAATAATAAGGCTCATGGATTCTATCTGTTTGATTTGTTGATTACATTGAGAAACAGAGATATAACTCTTGGATATTTTTTCCTTGATTGAGTCTGACTGTCTAGTTTATTCTCTTGGAATTATATTGGAGTTAGTCCATACAGATTGCCTAACTAAATATTGGGTGTGGTTGTTAGACCCCCGTTTTGTCAGTCATTCTTGATGTATTTCAAGATGCTACATATGCTCTTAGTCCTGAAGGTTACCAAACTGCCATCGCTACGATTAAGGCTCTCGGTTGTGGATGGGTTGCATACTATATTGAAGATATCCTTCCCGAGAGCTGGTCAACTTCCTTTTATTAGGGTTGTAGGTATGACATGACATCTTCGAGTCTCGCTGAATCATTCAATAGTTGGATTAATATACAAAAGAAGCTCTCTGCAAATGCTCTTCTGGATCAGGTAAGAAAGGATGTGATGAAGATGATGTCGTAAATGAGAAACATTGGTTTCAGTTTCAAGATAATTCTCACACCAAAGAACGAAGCTAAGATAAAGGCTCTTATTGACGAGGGTATAACCTGGCTGGTTATACATTCTGATGTTTATGCTTATGAAGTTAAGGGTGGGGAGATTTATCATAGTGTCAACCTTGAGACAAAGACATGTACCTATCAGAGGTGGCGCGTCTATGGGTTTCCATGTGTTCATGCTTTTGCTACTATATCAATGTCTAGTTCTAACCCATATGATTTTTTTTATCCTTGTTTCATTACTTCATACTACAATAATGCCTACAACCATGACATTTATCATATTCCGAACTACAAGAAGACCGAAGTTTATTAAGGTAATGTTATTATTGATGTACCTGATATTAGGAAGCTGCCAAAGAGACCAACATCTAATAGATATTTGAGAAGTTATGAGAAGCTTCCCAGGAAAGCTATGCATTGTGGTAATTGCGGTGAGATTGGTCATCACAGCGTACAATCTATTACAAAGCCTACCAGTGTCCATCTGATGTGTTTTGTAGTTGTAGTAAAAGTGGTAATAAAATTCGATTCTCGAACTTATGAAGGATAACTTTAGACTTTAATTCAAAACTAAAATAGAAAAATCACTAATAATTATAGCAAACACTGACAAGTTGATATCAATATTAAAAGAACACTGAGGCTGAGATTCCACTATTTTCCAAGTTCAAAGTGATTTAATCCAATATTTATATTTATTCAATTTTTGCGTATAATTTGATTCTTACTATTGCAACATGTAGATTTTCAAAATAACAAGTGTAAATCCGAAGTATAGAGCATAAAGAACCTATGGCTAAGCATGCTCTATCAAAAGAAATAACAATTGCTTAACAAAAATCATTCAAACAATTATTAATCAAGACAAAATAATCATAAAAATAATTGAAATAAATAAATATACCACTTTTTGTTGGAAAAATAGCTTTCTCTATCGCCTCAGCAATGGGGTTTAGCTCCTCATATTGATCATGATCTCAAAATACATGTTTATGGTTCAAAAATTGATTAAAAGGGAGAAAAGAGTATATTGTAGTCGCTGAAAGTCTAAAACAGAAGACTGAATCGTTGCTGAAAGGCTTCGGTGACTGCAGGCAGGAGCGACAAAAACTCGTTGTAACTGAAAATAAGTCTGTTTCTGCGACTGTTGTATGTGCGTCTTATGTTCTTCGTTCCTTCTTCGCAACAGCAGCAGAAAACAATTTCGTCTCTGATTTTCTGGCTTTCTCTAAGGCTCTAAACTTCCCCTAACTTCTCTCCAAGTGTTTCCCCCCCTTCCTTGGCCTCTCTAGAGCTTATATATCCCTCACAGGTCGGTTTAAACTCGATCAAAATCTCTTTTTCTTCCACCAAAAGTCTCGGACTTTTTTTTCTCTTTTTTTCCCTCTTCTACACGTCTCTAGAAGTGATATTATCGGTTAGATGACAGAATCAAATCACTAGGATATCTTCTCTCCAATTATTCACGTTTTTTCCAAGAATAAACCAATAAGTTGCCCGTAATATTTTTTTCTTCTGTTTTCGCCAAATCACTAAAAATAAGAGGATTTGATCCCTCTTTTTAACTCCAAAACACGTCACATTCCTTGTTTAATCATATCAAGCCCATACTAATCCAAAACATCCAAAAATATCCGAAAGAACCCATCCAAAAATCGATCCAAAACTTGCCAGGAAGTTACGCAGGCGACATTTGGTTTTCCCGCCAAAAATGAAATTCAAACGAAGGGGATGACCTCCCCTTATCTAGACCAGGGGTGCGAATAGAAAGTGGATACCCCTTAGTAATTTGGGTGCCCCTTAATAATTTTCTCCCATAAGCGCAAAAACCACTTTTCTAGCTAATTTCGCCGCAAAAGCCCATTTTTCCAAAAACACCTACAAAGGGAGGAAAATAGATCGTGGTTTTTCAGACTAAAGTTGCTTAAGCTAGAGCAATTAGCTTGTGGTTTTCAAACTTTTATCTTTTTCGTTTGAACCTAATTCAGTTTTCATTCATGTTATTAAAAAAAAAATCACCATGAAGAAGTACATTACTATTTTCCCATTTATAATTGTAAGACTTATTGTTACTTAGTTTATGTATTGGTTTCTATGAACAAGCACTTTCATTTTTTTCTATGTGTTTTTGTGCTTCTACAGAAACTGTTATTCATTCTATTTTTAAATGCATAATTTGTTATTCATTCTTTTTGAGGATGCATAATTTGTCTTGCATTCTACCTGTTGTCCCATCATTACTTTGTAAGATTTCAATCCACAGTGGTGACCATTAACATATTTCTTAACCCTTAGCATTCTGTTTTCATAAACAATAACATAAACCTTAAACTCTCAAGGGAATTTTTTTTTGGACACTTTGCGTAGAACCTGCTAGGTTCATTGTTATTATAAAGAAGAACATACCTAGATTTGACCTCATATTTCTTCACTGCAATCCATACTTCTGCCACACCTCCAAAAAATTCTTTTACCAACTTGACAAAGTAATGTATCCCAACCATCATACATAAGAATCTTACTAACAAGCACAAAACCATCTTCAAGGAAATTCACCACAGATTCTTCAGCTTCAGTTACACAACTACTTGAAAAACTACTTCCACTTCCCCCAACTTCAACAAGCAAATCAAAGCTCTTATGACCTTTACAATGGTAATGAGATGCAAAACAATAAAGTAGAACATCAGAATCAACCGCACAAACTTAGTTCCGTCATTAAAGGAAAATATGATACGATGAGGTAATAAACGAGTCCACTTCTGGCAAGCGACTGTCCATAAAGACTCCAGCGTTGTTTTGATGTCAACAGGATGAGCTAAAACGTCATTGAAATAATGAATTACAGCTAGTGAACTAACAAAAGGCATTTCAACCTGCAAAACAAAAAAACATTAATATGCATCAAAATCAAACATATGTACCTTTATACATCAAAATCATATCAGTACTTGTAAAATTCTGACTGAAAGTCAACTCAAAAAAAAAATAATTGATTCAATCAAACCTTCGATAGAAAATCTTATCAACAACAATTTGATTCAGTCTACAAATTGAAATCAGAAATAAAAACATTAAAAGATCTGCATTAATCAGAAACATCTACATGAAAACACTTACATTAACACATTAACCTAACAGAAACGGATTCAAAATCGACTTAAAATCAAATCAAAACTGGAACAAAAACGAAAATTGCTCTATCAACATGAAAACATGAAACCGAAACATCAAAACATTAATAAAAAAAACATATATATTAATCGGAACAAAATCAAAAACAAAAATCAAACTCGGAAGAAAATTTAAACTAAAAACAAGCTTACATCCATACATGAATAAAATCATTGAAAACAAATCTGTAAAAAATAAGCTTCAAAAACAAAAAATCGAAGATCCTAAACTTACAGAAACAATAATTAGAATCGAAGATCTTTGATTTAAACAAGATCGTAATGAAGATTAGAATGGAACGGACGAACTGTGGATTGAATTTCGGAAAATCTTTGAGAAATCGATATACAAATTCAATAATAGACTCTCTCTCTCAGCTCCTTCGCTCCGGTAATTGACTCTCTCTCTTTGCTAACAGAAAAACTGAACCTCAAAAATTAAAAGAACATCATATATACGGAAGGCTAGCTTAGGAAATAAAATAAAATAAAATAAAATAAAAACAGAATTTTGTGCGAGACTCTGTCGCCGATTTTGGGTGCACGCGTTTTTCCGTGCGTGGGTTTGACACTGAAAAAAGATGGGAAAATGGGTGTAGTAATAGGTTTCACTTCCCCCTTCAAAAAAAAAAAAAGTTTCACTTTCAAAAATGAGTAAATTTTTGATGGGGGCATGGGGGACAAATCATGTCTTGACATGTATTTTTCTTATTAATTATTTTAACAAATTCTGTTACCAAATATATAAAGGATAAAATATATCACTAATTAAGATAACCAATATTTTCACCAAAAATAGACTTCTTTTATATATTTGGAAACAAAATTTGATGGAATCAATTTATAAAGATAACCAATATTTTCATCAAAAATAGACTTCTTTTATATATTTGGAAACAACATTTGATGGAATCAATTTATAGCAAAGACACGTGTCAAGACATGATTTGTTCCCCATACCTCCATCACAAAACGCCCCATCAAAAATTTATCCTTCAAAAACTGCGCCGGAACACTGGCCTTTGAAAAATGCATAAATACAGGTAGGTCATGTCAAATAAGGTCAGTGATAAAATATGCTACAGCCGTTAGAAATTAAATTCAACCGTTATAAATAAAATCTTGACCAATCGGGTGGATCTGTGAGTCTGACCCTTCCAAGTAGTATAGTTATCTACAAGTCCATCCAGATTCCAAACCAACCTATGCCTTCGCCCCCCCTCTCCCGTCTGTAAGAAATAAACCCTAAAAACAAATAAAATGATGGAAGAATCAAGTGGTAGTGGTTCAATAACATCATCATCACCAACAACAACAAGCTATTCGCGCTATGATTTTTCCTCTCAGTACTTGGATTTTGGGTGGCTTTTTGATGGACTTCTCCTCATTAGTTTGGTTCGTTTCTGCTGCCTCGGTGGCTTTAAAATTACCTGGATCTGCTATTATATTCATTTGTAGATGGCTAGTTTGCTATTTTTTTCATTACTGTGTTTCTTTTTCCTTTTTTCTTTTGCTGATGTACTGTATGTGAACCAATTACCAAAATAAATTAAATTAAATTATGAAAGCTGGATTTTTCTTCTTCTTTTCGTTCACGAAAATACAAGTATCCCATGTATGATGTAATCTGGAAACTCATACTTATGAGTATGGCAAGAACCACAAACTTATTTTCAACCTTCATCTGCAGAAAGCTAAGTGTTATTGAATTTGATGCACATAATTTTCAATAAAAGCACCCACCAATTTTTGAGAAAATGTTGTCACCATTCAAAACCCAGAATCAATGCTTCAATCTAGACATAACTGGTGGTCTTAACCAGATTGCAATACCACCCCTGATGCTGCCACAACTGCTGTTCCCCATCAACAATGAGCCCTTGGTTCCAACATCAACAACGAGCCCTCAATTTCAACATCTGAAATTGCTGATTCTAATACAAAATTACAGATTGCACCACCACCCCTACTCCTGCCACAACTTCTGTTCCTGCCCAGATGCCCCAACAAAGAAAGATGGGTTGTTGCTCCGAGGACCTAAGGAACTGGCAGAGATGAGTACATGCAAAGTTTGTATATGAAGAGCACTATGTCGGCATGGACATCGAGAAGAAGAAGAATGCATCATCAGATTAAAGGTAATTATTTAATACTAATCCTCCTAATTGATTACATTGTAAATTTAAGGATTACGCCATGAAATCTAGTTGCAGAGGTACAAATGTGTGGCTCATTATAGTTCATTCCTTGGCAAATTTTGACAATCACGCGCCGGATTAGTTATCATTAGCATATACCTTTTGGAGCATAGTATTCTACTGATTGCAGTTGTTGAGTTAATCCACCTCAGGAAAATAACATCTCCTCTTAATCTACCCATTTGACTAGGGGAAATCTCTAGAAATATCCGCATGGTTAGTATCACTGGTCCTTGTGACACATGATGGATGTTTCGGCTCACTGATTTGCTATCCCGCCATCTGTTTTGGACTAGAGAGTTTATTTCTGTAACAGGATTCAGTGGCTTACGAGCAACGTTGGCACATGGATTTGATATGCTAGCATGTTAATAAAGTTGTAAGTTGATTCTGTCCTATGTTGTTAATTGCAGGAGTTGCGGGACAGAGTCGCAAAAGCAAAGAAATCTGATGATGAGTTGATAATAGCAAAATTATTAAATTAGAAATTGTTGATTTTCATGAATAAGTGGTGTTGCTTGAGAATTATAGCGTCATTAACTATACTGGTAATTATCTCTTTCTAAATTACTGTACTTTGCGAATAAAAACTAGTAATGTACAATAAAATCCCATGGAAAATCCACATATTTCGACGTTGATATGAGAATGTGAGGGATCAGTGCTCCTAGATCAGCTCTTGTTGTGTATCAAACTACTTAAGAGTGATACTGAAAAGTGAATTTAGTTAGTTTTACTGAATTCAGCAATATGGATAATATTTTATATAGTAGAGATGTAATACAACAACTTCAATTGTTTTAGTTTTAGATGTGGGCGAATGAAAGTAAAGGGCTCTTCTTCTTTTTTCCAATTGTTTTGTTTTTTGTTGGAATTTTTCCTTCAGCTTATGATCACTCGTTTATGTGGACGAATTGGATGTGATTTCGGCAGCCCCATATTATTTTAGATGCATGTTTTTTTTATTCATTGGATTTCTTTTCA
Source organism: Papaver atlanticum (assembly GCA_023531105.1). Lineage (NCBI taxonomy): Eukaryota > Viridiplantae > Streptophyta > Magnoliopsida > Ranunculales > Papaveraceae > Papaver > Papaver atlanticum. Next base: position 1,114,401 of record JAJJMB010012081.1, read on the forward strand.
AATGATTTTATCTGTAGAGTCTCTAATGCTTTTGGAATATTAAAATGAAATCCAATATTAAAGAATCTGTAGGGATTTTTTCTTTATTGGAAAAAAATAATAACTGTCTGACTAGATCCAAATGGAGTCTGAGTATGAGTCTGTATTAGATGTCAACTATGAGAAAACGTAGATGTAGAAGCTCTCAACTCCCGTCAATTTGTTTTAAATGACTTTTTGTTATTGAAATTTGGTGCGCATGAAAAGCCTTGCCCACAACCATTAAACTTGGCCAGTTTACTATCTCGATTCTCGGGGTACCTTGCTCTATAACTGTTAGAATGTTTCGAAGACAAAGGTGGAGTAGGGTATATGTCCGCTCATGTCCCTAGTATAAATGCATAACTGACCCCCTCTCAAATGTTACTTAGAACTTGGATATACACTTGGGGGTAGGAGAGAAACCCCAAGGGCTATGATGCTTGCCTGATTATTTTGAAACTCTACACTTCCGCAGTGCAGGAGCATGTATATTGAGCTTGGTTCAGTCATGAATTATATGCGCAAAACATCTTTTACCTGGATTTGTGAACAATTGCATTGATATGATATCTCTGATTTGTTTATACTTTTCCCAGTCGCTTTAACTACTAGCTATAAATACCTGTTTTACTAAAGCAACATAATTCCAATACTCTAATTGGGCTTCATAATTGACAGGAGCTTTTTATGCGTTTAAAATGCTTTCTATGCATCATATTCAACTCAAGCATGTTGGACTTTATGCTAACATTTCACAGTGCCCTTTTATATACAGGCTTAGTGAAGAAACTGAAGAAAATATGATAACCGAACAGGGGCTTCATTCGTTTGCCCTACCTCCAGAGGGTTTTGCAGCAACCATTCTGTACCACAGACATACTTTACAAACTGGTGAAGGAGTGCGAAATAATACTTGATCACCTCTTCCCATCAACAATGAGCCATCAGTTCCAACATCTGAAATTGCCGATACCACCTCTAGTCCTGCCACAACTGTTGTTCCCACCCCTAGATAGAAATATTGGTCATTGTTGTGAGGACCAAAGGAACTGGCAGAGATTGAGTACATGCATAGTGTTTGTATATGAAAAGCACTATGTGATGGTCTTAAAGGAAATAAGAAGTGGAAGCTCAACCAAAAGCTTATTTTCTGGAATTTTTTTTTTTTGATCCTGCAGTGCGGGAGCGACATTTGAACAAGCAACTTCATCACCTTCATAACTGGTTACAAACTTACAATTTTCACTTTTACAGTTATGGATATGCGAGAATGTCATTTTATAGATTTTTCAAATGATGGTAGAGAAACTTGAATTCAATGGGTAATGGCTTTGCCAAAGATTTGAAATTGTGATAAAGGGGCTTGGTGGTGGGATGCAGAAATTTAAGGTTGAACTGTAGGAGCAAGGTCAGCCTTTCCGAGCCGCGAAATCATAGGTAAGGGAAATTGAGGGTGTGTTTAGGATAGCAGAAATGCAGCTGAGTGCATCCGTGAAGGATGAGCTGCCAGGCAAAGTATCTAGCTTACACCGAAATGTACTTACAAATGGGTGAAAATTTACTTTTTGACGGAATGTTTTACAATGCGAAAAACTAAAGATAATTCATTGTTAACAGTGTCGATTTGGGAACTCGTATCACCTAAATTTTTCTGTGATATTGTTTGTTGCATCATGATGATTTCCCTTCGGTGCGTCCTACTTTAACTTGTATTCAGTTATGGTATCTTATTGCTATCTTTTAATTTGTTTACCTGTAGTCTAGGGCTTTGAAATCTTTTTCAGATGTCATACTCACTCATTGTTTTGTTATGTACATTTTTATTGTTTTCTCTGCAGAAAACGTTTGATGCTTAAATGTTTGTCTTACTACTAATAGGCAAAATCCAAGCGCCAATTTTTGGATGACATCCCGAAGAAAGTTGAAGGGAATGTTGGGCAAGTGCTGGAGCAAAAAGATGAGAGAAATGTCAAAGAGGAACTCTGTCGCGATCTCGAGCTGACAGATCGAAATTTGGGTGATTTATCTGGTGGCGAGCTGCAGAGATTTGCTGTCGCTATCGCTGCCATGCAGGGATTTATGTGTTTGACGAGCCATCCACTTTTCTTGATGTAAAGCAGAGGCTCAAAGCTGCTCAAGTTATCCGGACGTTGCTCAGGCCAAACAGGTCTTGTCCGTTTCATCTCTCATTACACAAGAATCAGAACCACTATCATATTCACTCATACAAGAATCAGAACACTTAGTATGTTATGTTTTCATCTTCAGCTATGTGATTGTTGTGGAGCATGACCTCAGTGTCTTAGATTACTTATCGGACTTCATTTGCTGCTTATATGGGAAGCCTGGAGCTTATGGAGTTGTAACCCTTCCCTTTTCCGTTAGAGAGGGGATTATAATATTTTCTTGGATGGCTTTGTTCCTACTGAGAATTTGTGATTCCATGACGAATCACTTAGTTTAAGGTAACAGTTCTTTCTTCAGTTATAAGGTTATAGGTTTTGATTTTTCCATTATCATTTATTTACTAGTAGTTGTTTTCAGGTTGCTGAGACTCCTGAGGGAAGTGCTGAAGGAATTCAGTCGTATGCACGGTACAAATACCCTACAATGAGCAAAAACTCAAGGAAATTTCAAGCTTCGTATCGTGGAGAGAGAATTCAGGGATTCTCAGATTGTTGTTATGCTGGGTGAAAACGGGACAGGGAAGACAATATTTATCCGCATGCTGGTACACACTTGAGATTTTTTTAATCCGATGAATGCATGACTATTCTTGATTGTGTACAGATATATCTTTTATGAATTCAAAATAAGGTGTGGATTTCTAAGTAAATGCTACAACTCTGTACAGGCTGGTCTTTTGAAACCCGACGAGGTGGAGACTTCAGATGCAGAAATACCTGAACTAAATGTGTCTTACATACGACTGAGATCAGTCCTAATCTCTATCTTCTGTTCGAGACTTTCTGCACCAAAGAATCCACGAAAATGATATAATCCCCCACTCCCTTCCCCATTCCTTTCCCCCGCTATGTGTCAAGCATCTGTTGGTTAAATCCAATAATAATGGGACCCGTGCTAATCTCAATCCAGGATCAGGGACTAAGACAGTTTGTGTCAGATGTCATGAAACCACTCCAAATTGAGCAATTAATGGATCAGTAAAGTAATTTCTCTGGTGGAAAAAAATGAAATAAATTGTTCTATGAAAATTAGACAAAACTACTGATTCTGCGTGTTTCCTTAAACTTATTGACACTAACTTAATAAGAGTTTAGTGGTGGTTATTAATTTTAATGAATGAATAGTTGGTGTTCATCATTTTTTTTACTTGAACAGTAGAAGCATATCCGTTGTGGCACAGACCGGAAATAATTTTTCCAGTGACTTGACTTAATAGTTTTCTCCATTCGGAAATGTTTTAGTATACAAAGCAAATCATCTTAATTAGCCATTCTGACCTTTTTGTTTTTTTTAATGGACAAAGCAATTAGACTCCATTGGCGTTGATCAAGAAAGGTAGAGATCTTTTCCAGAATTTCATGCCAGAACCAAATACACTAAAACTCCATTGCCAAAATGCGGTGTAAGTAGACTCCTATCAATGCTCAAAAGTCAAAATTCCAAAATTATTCTTCCTAACAGGAAACCAACCTAAGCAAAAAACTGAGTACCGAAACCAAACATCAATCTTCTTCTTCTTCGCTGAAGAATGATTCAGATATAATCACAAGCATTAAATAAACCCAAAAATCATCGAAATCGAATTACATAAGAAAAATAAATTTGAAATGAGTTCATCACCAAGGGTTCGATCCTGTTGAAACTGGGAGAAATCATCCATGAAGATTCTACCTGCAATTCTGGTGGTGGTAAATTGTTTGGTGAGAAATTCAAATGCTCATCTAACTTCCATTAAAAAGATCACAAATTTGAGGAGGCCCTTCACTTTCGTCAGTAATCTTCTTGGGTAATTCAATTCAATTCTTCTTGATTTTTGTTTTGGCACCACTAATCCTAGTAACATGGGTTCTTGGGTTTTTGATTTTATTGCGATTCTATTCTAGTAACGGTAGCAGTAGTAGTTCTTGATTTCTTATTATCACCTTCTTCTTCAGTATTATTCTTAATTGAAGTTGAGATTTCTTGGTGAAGTTCTTGACGATGTTGTTGTTGATGATGGTAAGAAGTAGAAAGTATTTTAGTTGAGAATGGGAATTCTGCGATTGATTACGGTTTTTTTATTTTGTTTTGGCTTGGAAGAGATGAGGAGAGAAGAATCATTAATTTTATAGATTAATTGCTTGGAAGATGAAGACACATAACTGTATTAGGGTCTTATAAATCTCACACACAATGTGCAGATTCAGGATTTATGTCCTAGACAACTGCATCCCTATTCAACATTTTGAGGAGATTTATATTGCCTTGCATTATTGTAGTAGAGAAAATCTAGTTATTTCTTGAATCATTGTTTCGTTTGATGAAACATCACAATGTTTGCATTATAATAGTGGATATTATCTAGTTATTTCTTGAACCATTGCGATGTTTCATCAAACATTGTGACTATTCATGACTCAACACATTCACATCCATCCATGTATATAAGAATTCTGCATTGATTCACTATGTTCTCTATTTGGATTCTCCATCCCCAGCAATCTTCAAATGCAGAACCGTGAAGATCTTCCATCATTTTTAGAAAGGTTTAACACCTTGCAAAACCTATATCAACTTCAATAAAATGTGAGTATCATTGTCATTTCTTTTCAGAATCCTCATTTTGTTTTGTCTTGTCTGTAATCTGTTGTGGTGATTAGTTAGCTGACGAGAATGAAAGGCTTGTGTTGGAAGGGGCTTTACACAATGCTATTACACAACTGGTTCAATCTCACGTAAAGTTACGTGCATTCAACAAGGTTTTTTCTTTTCTCTAATTGTTATTCATGATTTTCTCTTTGGCAACAATCATTTTAGAACTGACGAAATAGACCAAGACATTCCTTGTACTTAGAGCCTTCAAAAAAATATTCATTGTACTTAGAGGCTTCCAATTTTACAAAACAAGACAGCTTCAAATCTTGACGCTTGTCTACTTAACATGCTTATTCTCATTATTACAAAATGTAATTCAACAGCATACAGTACTATGAACACGATTTCTTTCCACATGGATTAGTAGAATTACCTTTGCCCTCACAATGAGATGAAGGGCCACTGTCTATCTCATTAGTAGTATTGATATTGGCGATAATTCAATTAATATTTCCGCTTGAGCAAATCTTCTTATGTATATATTTTCGTTTGTTTTGGGTGTGATTGCAGATGAACCGGATGATTCTATGCACATATTCACAGGCCATACTGGTATATTTCTTTAATTTACTGTTGTTGGTTGATAGTATGACAATCAGAGAGCTGAATTAGGCATTTTGAAGGCTCCTCTGATTTGATTTTTGTGTCATACTCTTCTTTTTTCGCATTCTTAAGTTTAGTGTTTGTTAATATGGGATAGGTGAATTGTACACGGTGGCTTGAAATACTATGCCAGACTTTTTTGCCGACTTTCCTCGGACAAAGTTTTTATGTTTAAGCCAGACAAATTGAAAATCAAAGGAGCCAAGACCTTAAGAGGTCTATCAGCCATAGTCCTCCGCGCATGAATCATCCTTATTAGCTATTTCAAGAGAACTATAGATTGCCATGTTCTTTAATTACTGGGCAATGTTCTTTGCTGGTCTTGAAATGCGTTTAGTATATAAACCCAGTTAGAGACTAGGCATGGCAGACACTGAACATATTGAGAAACATACTGTGCTTGAGATGTCTTCACTATGACTTACTAAGTCTTTGCTGCCTGAAATGCAGAGGTCATTCGCCAAAGAGCCTAACTGTTTCTATGAGATAATGTGTCAATAGAATTGGTTGATCATGTCAAGCATGGGTCTCTCTTCAAATGCCTCCCTAGTGGCAACTTGAGGTGGAGATGATAAAGGATTTCTATGGAAGAAGGGGGTAGGAGATTGGTCCCAATTAAGAGTTCCAAGGTATGCCTGTGGTGAAACTAATAACAACTTGGCGGCTGCAGTAAGATACCTTGTCTGTTTTCTTGAATTCTTTTCTGCTTGTACGACTTGGTGGCTGCAGTAAGATACCAATGCTTTGTCTGTTTTCTTGAATTCTTTTTTGCTTGTACGTGCATAAATCACTTGTATATACTAGTAATATCGTTTAGTTCTAACAGGAAACAATTTTCTTTTTCTTTTTTTGCAGGTCATAAAGACTCTGTTTCCAGTTTAGCCTCCAGTATTGATGGACAGTTGCTTGGCACAAGAAGCCTGAATGGAACTATTCAAGTGTGGGACATGCCTTTGGGTAGCCTCAAGTGTACACTTGATGGCCCTGGAGGGGAATTGAAGTGAAACAGAGACGAATACTACTTTTATTTTGATAAAATTTATTTTCGGAACTATCTATACTCTCGGTGGGTCAGCTTGCATTACATGAAGTCTTGGCTGGGTCAGAGGATGGATAGCGATGTGTATATCAGTAGGTTCTTTGGTCATGCTAGCAGTGTTACTTTTGTATATCAGTATGTTCTTGTGTTTTGGAACCCTAAAACTATTGGGTCGCCGACGCAACCCTAGCCATACGACTCATGCGAAATTTTCAACTGATTGATATCTCTTCAGATTTGTCGGAGTTACACGACTCTCCAGTTTGGGGTGTGACTCCCTAAACATTGTAATGTTTCATGAATGATTGCGATTATTCAGTCAACACAATCCCTATAAATACGCACAACAATTCTTCATCATTCACTTGTACATTTGTTTTCTATTTGTTTTCTGATCGAGTGTTCATCAGATAATTCCCTAAAAAGATGGGTTTAAACTCGACAGTAAAAAACCTTTTATACTTGGAAGAGGATGTGAAGACCTTCGAGAAAGGTCTTAAGAGAATCAAAAACATTCCTAACGTGAGTATCATTTCGTCATCTCTTGTTATTGTAATTCTAGATTTTGATTTCTATCGGTTCCTTTTTCAAAACCCCTAATCTTTTTGTTTTTCATCCATTCTGGTTATTTGTTGGGCTTATACGAGGAGGACGAATTTTTCCTCCGAAGGTATTTGGACAAAGAGTACTCACGACTGCATCGGTCGTTTCGAAAGGTACGTATATCCAACATCTTCTCATGAGGTTTTATCTTAAAAGATATATATGGCATCTTAGTTTCTTATTATTGCTTAAGAGAGTTGGATTTATAGTTTTTCTTTTTTTGTTCTGAATTTCTGTTCTAAACAGAAAATTGAAGATGCAAGCACTTCTGATTACTCTCGTCCTTCGAGAGACCGCCATCACCGCAGTAAGCACGGACGAAGTAGAAGATAGATCTTCATCTTCGTAGCAGTACGCGTCATCGTCATACAAGCTTTTTGTTTCCTCAGGCTTGTCTGAGTTTTTTTTCTGTTGTTTTTTGTGTTCGTTGAGTTGTCAGGACTCTTTGACTTCTCTTCTTCTTTTGTAATCTTTCTTTTGGTCTTAATGAAATTTGTTGGTTTTGCAAAAACAAAAAATTGTTGCAATACATTTCCAGCCACAGCCAGACTTGCCACGTTCTTTGTTTAACACTAAGAATGTTCTCCCATTCTGCAAATAAACATAAGAGGCGAGTAATGGATCGAATGAAAACCATAACTGCAAGTGTGGTCTGTTTCTTAAATTCTATAGATTTTCCAGAAAAAATTCATGCCAGAGTAGACCACCAATATTATATGGTGTGCAAGACAAAAATCACCGCAAAAATACGGTGTAATTGACACGGCCGTGATATATTATTGTGTTTTCTCCAACTTCCATTTACAGTAAAACGAACCCTAAACAAAAACCAGAGCACCGAAACCAAACATCAATACTTCTTCTTTTTCGCTGAAGAATGATCCATAAAAAATCACCAGTATTCAATATACGCAACAAATCATTGAATTACAAAACAAAACAAAAAAAAAACTCAAAACAGAAGAAATGTGACTATTCATGACTCAACACATTCACATCCATCCATGTATATAAGGATTCTGCATTGTTTACTATGTTTTTCCATCCCTAGCAATCTTCAAATGCAGAACTGTGAAGAAATTAATATGTATATAGTTGTTGAAGATCTTCCATCATTTCTAGAAAGGTTTAGCACCTTGGAAAACCTATATCAACTTCAACAAAATATGAGTATCATTGTCATTTCTTGTTACTCTAATTTTGAATTTTGATTTATTCCTTTTCAGAATCCTAATTTTGTGTTGTGTTGTTTGTAACCCGTTGTGCTGATTAGTTAGCTGATGAGAATGAAAGGCTTGTGTTGAAAGGGGCTTTACACAATGCTGTTACACAACTGGTTCAGTCTCACATAAAGGTACGCGTACTCAACAAGGTTGTTTTTTGTTCTGTAATTGCTATTCATGACTTTATTTGGGGCAACAATCATTTTAGAACTGATGAAACGAACCGGTTTATGGTGTCTGCTACGTAGTGTAATCTGTTGTGGTAATTTAGTTAGCTGATGAGAATGAAAGTCTTGTTCCTGCCCACTGCCCCTACTCCTGCCACAACTGTTGTTCCTGCCCCAACAAAGAAAGATGAGTTGTTGGTTAGGGAACCAAAGGAACTGGCAGAGATGAGTACATGCCAATTTGTATATGAAGAGCACTTTTTCGGCATTGAAAAGAAGAAGAATACATCATCAGGTTAAAGGTAATTATTTAATACTAATCCTCCTCCTAATTGATTTGGTTGATTACATTGTAAATTTTAGGATTATGCCATGAAATTTTGTTGCAGAGGTACAAATGTTTGGCTCGTTATAGTTCACTCGTTTCCAAATTTTTACAATTATGGGCTGGAATAGTATTTATCCTTAGCTAACATACACCTGTAGGTGCGTAGTGTTCTACGTACTGATTACAGTTGTTGAATTATCCACCTCAGGAGAGTAATATCTCCTCTTAATTTATCCTTTTGATTTTTGACTAGTGTAATCTCTAGGAATTTCCACATTCCACATGATTAGTACGGCTCATCATTGCTATCCTGCCATCTGTTTAGACTAAAGAGTTCATTTCTGTAACAGGATTCAGTGGCTTACGAGCAATGTTGTCACATGGATTTGATCTGCTATTTGCATATATTTTCACATGGGGCATGTTAATAAGGTTGTAAGCTAATTGAGTCGTATGTTTTTAATTACAGGAGTAGAAGGACAGAGTTGCAACGCAAAGGAATCTCATGATGAGTGGATTAAAGCAAGAGAAGAAATTGTTGATTTTCATGAAGAAATGCTGTTGCTTGAGAATTATAATGCCCTTACCTATACCGGTAATAATCTCTCTCTAAATTACTATACCTTGCGAATAAAAACTAGAACTAGTAATACAGTAAAATCCCATGGAATCCACAAATTTCGACGTTTATGTGAGAATGTCAAGGATCAGAGCTCCATGCGTCAACCTAGATCAGGCCATTCGTGGGTGTGTATAAAACTACTGAATTTAGTTAGTTTTTACTGAATTTTTTAGCAATTTGGATAATATTTTATTTAATAGAGATGTATACAACAACTTCAATAGTGTTAGACATTCAAAAAAAAAGTAAAGGTTGTAATCACAGGACAAACGTCAATTTGACTTGTCTTTTCTTTACTAGGCCTTAGATGTAGATCAATGAAAGTAAAGCGTCTTTTGTTTTCTCCAATTGTTTTTGTTTTTTGTTGGAATTTTTCCTTTGGCTTATGATCACTCATTTGTGTGGACGAATTGGATGTGATTTGGGTTGTCCCATATTGTTTTAGATGCATGTTTTTTTATTCATTAGATTTCTATTCAAATGATTTAACCAGTAGAGTCTCTATTAATGCTTTTGGATTTCTCTTTAAATGAAATCCAACAGTAAAATATTTGCAGGGACTTTTGATAAAATTTATTATCTGAACCATCTATACTCTCGGTGTCAGGTGGCATCCAAGGTTACATGAAGTCTTAGCTGGGTCAGAGGATGGCTCTGTTTTATTATGGAATGATGATAGCGATGTGTATCTCAATATGTTCTTTGGTCATGCTAGCAGTGTTACTTGTGGTGATTTTACCCCTGATGGTATACCTCGATGCGAAGCTTGCTGTGTTAATAATTAGATTTCATTACCCAGTCTTAGGATGTAAACTTCTGTCCTTTGTTTGCTTGATTTGCAGGTAAAACAGTCTGTACTGGTTCTGATGATGCATCATTGAGAGTTTGGAACCCTAGAACCGGAGAGAACGTTCTCGTTATTAATGGTACTTATCAACTGTAATTTTTTTCTCTCCATCCGATCCGGTACTGTAATGGCTTAGTAAATTGATCAGGCTGGATCATCATTAGCCTAAAGCGGGAAGTGCCTCCCTGTACTGCATAGATATAAAAATCCTATTATCCCATTTATTTTTTTTATAATTTTAATTGAATCTTAAAGGACTTCTTTTCTCCAGGTCATCCATATAATACCGAAGGTGTGACTTGCTTGGTTACCAGCTCAGATTCCAGTCGTACTATAACAGGATGGAAGGATGGCTCTGTGCACATAATGAACTTAATAATAAGCAAGACATTGGTAATGAAGGAAACAGACCTTCCCAGTTATTGTCTTACACTATCTTCTCAATCATTTATTGTTTTCTGTAATCTTGATCAGAAAATTGTGCTTACTTGTATGGTGGTAAATAGGCATAAGCTTTACAGCATTATTGAAATTTACAGAATCAGTTTCTAAAATGTTCTTTTTTTTCCTCTCAGGTGATTAATTCTCTGCCATCTCACTCTGACTTGGTCTCTCCCCCAGGTATTATTGTTATCTCGATTACCTGCATTGAAACTGAAAATTCTTAAATGCTTCTTCACTAGGAATAAGCATGCAAGTGCCAAGAGGTGCATCGGCATTTTTGTTATGCCGATTTCTCAGTTATATAGGTAGCGTATTCAATCTGTTTCAGCTCGTTAGTCGACAGAGTTCACTTCATTTTGAGTTTCAACTTTGAACCACTAATCCAGTATGAAATGTTTGCTTAAGCTAACTGTTTTTCATAACCTGTAATTAGCTGTAAAGCTCAAGAGTATTCTAAAACTGCTGATGAAGTGATAAGCTTTGTGAAACACGTTCAAGCGAGTCTTGATCTATTTAACAAACAAGCAAAAATCGTCTGTTAAAAATCAAGTTTCTTTATAGTGAAAAAATAATTATTTGGTCCTATTTTATGTGGTCCCAAATTAATTTGGTCCACCAACAAAAAGGAGTTCTATTTGGTCCTTATTTATTCAAAAATATTAAATTATCTAAAATACCATTTATCTCTTTTATTTTATCTCTTCCTCAAGTGCTTCTTTTTGTTTTCTCTCTTTTTATTTTCTCTCTTCTTAACATAAATAAATAAAAAAAACTTAAAAATAAAATATCTCTCAAAATATAAGTCGAAAATTAATAAATTTTATATATTCGGAAAGGTCTCGTCGAGATCTACACAATGAGTACCTATTATACTATGTTTCGAAATTTTAATTTTTTCGGTATAATAATAGTTCATATCCAAGAATGAACACTATTTAAGAACATGGTAGTTCATTCTACTTCTAGCAGTCATGAACTCGTATATGCTAGCAATTTGTTTTGTAGAATGAACTTATAAAAGTACTTCATTATTAAGAATGAAGTCACAATAGTAGTTTATTATTATAATTCACATTGTAGAATGAACTCGTGATAGATGTTCTTATTGTCGAATGAACTCATAATGGTTGTTCATATTGTAGGATTGATAATTCATATTGTAAAATGAACTCGTAATGATAATCAAGTATGGTAGTTCATATTGTACAATGAACTCGTAATAGGTGTTCATTATGGTAGTTCATATCATAAAATGAACTCATAAGTGATAGTCCATATTGTAGAATGAACTCGTGATAGGTGTTCATATTGTAGAATGAACTCCTAATGGTATTTCATATGGTAGAATGAACTCGTAATAATAGTTCATTATACCAGTTCATTTTGTAGAATAAACTCGTATGTTACTTAATCATGATAGTTCATTCTACAAAATGAACTAGCTAGTATGGTAGTTCATTAAATTAGTTTATTTTGTATAATAAACTCTATGTAGTTCATGTTATAGTTATTTTTTAGCCTAAAATAAGATAAAAATTAAAAGCTCCGAAACATAGCAATAATGATACTCGTTGGAAAGCTCTCATCGAGGGCTGTCCGAATATATAAAATCTATCATTTTTGGACATGTGGTTGAAAAGATATTTCAGTTTTAAGTATTTATTTATTTATTTTTATCAAGAGAGAGAAAAAAAGAAAAAAAAGGTATTTCTGCGATTATTTAAAAATTATGACATCATTGATGACGTCATCCCGCATGGATATTGTCCATCTTAGGACCAAACAATAATATTTAGGACCAAACAATAATATATATTTTAAAAAAAGACCAAACAGAAAATTGGACTAAACTAACTCTAATATATTATTATTAGGACTAAATGATATTTCTTATTTCTTTATATCGTTCTTTATATCGCATCCTGTAGAAATCCTTGTTATTTATCCTTTATTTGTAACCACCACCCTTTTGACGTAATAGGTGGCCTTGATCGGAAACTCATTATTTGGGACCTGGAACGATCAACTGCACGTTGTTCGTGTGATCACGAGGTAAGGCTCGATAGGCATTGGCTAAGATACTTCCAAGATATTCTTTTTGATTACTTTTTTGGCATCAAGTGGTCATGGAGATGATCCATTACATTTTAATCCTTTGAGGTGAAGTTGATGTGCTCGCTTTGTTAACAATCCTGGTTGAATTTTTGTTAGTAAAAATGAATGAAGTGTATGGTTTAGAGAGTTAGGGATGTTTTTCTTTTCTGGCGATCAACCTAAACAAAGAAAACTGCATCACCATGTGAGGTTGCCGTTCAGCCCGCGTGAGCAAGAAACTCTTAATTATTTTTTTCCCCCACAAATGTCGTAGTTCGCGATTTTGAATTACCTGTAACATTTGTAACAATCTAATTGTTTTTGCAGGATGGTGTATGTTGCTTGGCATGGTTAGGTTCATCTAGGCATGTAGTTACCGGAGTTCTTGATGGTTTAGTCCGAGTTTCAGTCAGAGGAATGTGTGAAGACATTCAATGGACATGCCCATGCCATCCAGACTCTGTCTCCCTCTGCAAATTTAGTTTTCCTTGTTTCTGTGTCTATTGATCAAACTGCACTGAGTATTTGAAATTGCCAAATGTATAGTAGTATTTGATCAAATTATATGTAACTTCATAGTAAGGTGATGACGGTGAATTTGTGGTAATACGATTGTTACAAATACAACTTTATCTGATCAAAAATTTCATGTGCTCTTCAATCTACTATTGGGTCACGGACGCAACCCTAGCCACACGACTCATGCGATATTTTCAACTGATTGATATCTCTTCAGTTTCCTCAGATTGAGGAGTCACACGACTCTCCAGTCTGGGGTGTGACTACCTAAACATTGTAATGTTTCATGAATCATTGCGACTATTCCACTCAACACAATTCCTATATATAGGCACAACAATTCTTCATCATTCACTTGTACATTTGTTTTCTATTTGTTTTCTGATCGAGTGCTCATCAGATAATTCCCAGCAATACCTTTCTTCGTTAACAAACAGCACACTAAAAAGATTTTTCGAGATGGGTTTAAACTCGATAGTAAAAAATCTTTCATACTTAGAAGAGGATGTGAAGACCTTTTAAGAGAATCAAAAACGTTGAACATATGATTCCGAACGTGAGTATCATTGTCATCTCTTGTTATTCTAATTCTAGATTTTGATTTCTTTTTCAAAACCCCTAATCATTTTGTTTTTCATCCATTGTGGTTATTAGTTGCACTTAAACGAGAAGGACAAATTTTTCCTTCGAAGGTATTTGGATAAAGAGTCCTCACGACTGCATCGGTCGTTTCGAAAGGTACGTATATTATCTTAAAATAAATACATATACTCCCTCTGTTTTTGGAAAAGAGATACTTTCACTTTTTTATTTTCGCCTAAAAATAGACCAAATTGAAAAAATGAAAGTATCTCTTTTCCAGAAACGGAGGGAGTAGCATTTTAGTTTCTTATTATCTCTTAAAGAGAGTTGGATTTACAGCTTTTTCTTTGTTTGGTCTGAATTTGTGATCCAAACAACGAATTGAAGTTGAAGACGATTGGTGTTATTATTGTCGTCTTTCGAGAGATCGCCATCACCGCAGTAAGCACGGACATACACATTCTGCAAATAAATAATTGGCTTATTTAAAAACCTATATCAACTTCAACAAAATATGAGTATCATTGTCATTACTTGTTACTCTAATTTTGAATTTCATTTGTTCCTTTTCAGAATCCTAATTTTGTTTTGTGTTGTCTGTAATCTGTTGTGGTGATTAGTTAGCTGATGAGAATGAAAGGCTTGTTCCTGCCCACTGCCCCTACTCCTTCCACAACTGTTGTTCCTGCTCCAACAAAGAAAGATGAGTTGTTGGTCAGAGGACCAAAGAAACTGGCAGAGATGAGTACATGCCAAGTTTGTATATGAAGAGCACTTTATCGGCATTGAAAAGGAGAAGAATACATCATCAGGTTAAAGGTAATTATTTAATACTAATCCTCCTCCTAATCGATTTTGTGGATTACATTGTAAATTTTAGGATTATGCCTTGTAATTTTGTTGCAGGGGTACAAATGTTTGGCTCATTATAGTTCATTCCTTTCCAAATTTTCACAATCATGTGCTGGGTTAGTTATCCTTATCTAACATATGCATGATGTAGGTGTTTAGTGTTCTACTGATTGCAGTCGTTGAGTAATCCGCCACCTCAGGAGGATAATATCTCTTCTAAATTTATCCGTTTGATTTTTGACTAGTGTAAATCTCTTGAAATATCACATGATAGTACCACTGATCTTTGTGACACGTGGTGGATGTTATGGCTCACTGATTTGTTATCCCGCCATCTGTTTAGACTAGAGAGTTTGTTTCTGCAACAAGAGCATGTTAATAAAGTTTTAAGCTGATTGTGTCGTATATTGTTAATTACATGAGTTGCAGGACAGAGTTGCAAACGCAAAGGAATCTGATGATGAGTTGATAAAAGCAAAATTAGAGATTGTTGCTTTTCATGAACAAATGTTGTTGCTTGAGAACTATAGCGCCCTTAACTATATTGGTAATTATCTCTCTCTAAATTACTATACTTAGTGAATAAAAAACTAGTAATACAATAAAATCCCATGGAAAATCCGCAAATTTCGACATTGATGTGAGAATGTCAAGGATCAGAGCTTCATGCGTCAACCTAGGTCAAGCCAGCTCCGAAAATAGTTTGTGGGTGTGTATAAAACTACTGAATTTAGTTAGTTTTTACTGAATTTTTAGCAATTTTGATAATATTTAATTTAGTAGAGATGTATACAACAACTTCAATAGTGTTAGACATTTTAAAAAAGTAAAGGTGTTAATCAGACGACAAACGTTAATTTGACTTGTCTTTTCTTTACTAGGCCTTAGATGTGGATAAATATAAGTAAAGCGTCTTTTATTTTCTCCAATTGTTTTTGTTTTTTGTTGGAATTTCTCCTTCGGCTTATGATCACTCATTTGTGTGAAAAAATTGTATGTGATTTGGGTTACCCCATATTATTTTAGATGCATGTTTTTTTTACTCATTAGATTTCTATTCAAATCATTTAACCTGTAGAGTCTCTATTAATGGTTTTAGATTTCTGTTTAAAATCCGACATGAAAAATATCTGTAGGGACTTTTGCTTATTGGAAAATAGAATAATTGGCTACATAGATCCAGATGGAGTCCGAGTCTGGAATTGGATTAGATGTCAACTATGAGAAAACCTAGAAGTAAAAGCCCGCAACTCTCATCATCATTTTTTTTTAAATGACTCTATTTTTTTGTATTGGAATTTGGAGAGCATGACAAGCCTTGGCCACAACCATTAGACTTGGCTATCTCCGGTACCTTGGTCTATAACTGCTAGAATGTGTCGAAGACAAATGTGGAATAGGGTATATGTCTGCTGTTGGATATACAGATCGCGTCCCTGGTATTCATGCATAACTGACCCTCTCTCAAGTTTTACTTCAGAACTTATATACATACACCTTGGGGTAGCAGAGAAACCCCAAAGTTTGTTATGCCTGATGGCCCCAACCTGATTATTTTGAAACTCTGCACTTCTGCAGTGCAGGAGCATGTATATTGAGCTTAGTTCAATTATGAATTATAGGCCCAAATCATTTTTTACCTGGATTCCTGAAGAATTACATCGATATCACTGACTTGTTTATACTTTTCCCGATGGCTTTAACTCCGAGTTATGTAACACTTTTATTAAAGCAACAGGTTTCCAATACTCTATGCATCATATTCAACTCGAGCATGTTGAACTTTATGCTAACATTTTACAGTGCCCTTTTATATGCAGGCTTGGTGAAGAAGATACTGAAAAAAAAATGATAAGCGAACAGGGGCTTCATTCATTTGCGTTTCATCCAGAGGTTTTTTTGCAGCAGCCATTCTATACCATAGACCTATGTTACAAACTGGTAAAGGAGTGCAAAATAATACTTGATCACCTTTTTACCAAAACAACCAACCATCAGTTCCAACATCTGAAATCGCCGATACCACCCCTAATCCTGCCACAACTGTTGTTCCCACCCCCACATAGAAACAATGGGTCATTGCTCAGAGGAATAAGGTTGTCATCAGACGACAAACGTCAATTCATGAAAGTAAATCATCTTTCTTTTTTCTCCAATTATTTTTGTTTTTCATTGATGTAGAATGGGCTTTTGTTTCCGCTCATAAGCCACATCTCTGAACAACCCAAGTACCTATTAGCCCTTTTTTGTTTTTTTACACCAGTATAAGAAAAACAAGGTTTTCTTAAAAAGGGATGGGAAATGAGCAAAATACCCCATATGTTTGATGCAAAATGTAAATGCACATATTGAAGTGCACACCATAAAAACTAGTACAGGGCACGTGCTTTGCACGTGTTGTCCGAGTTATCGAAAAGGAAGTATTGGTAAGCCCTACGCCATCATCACCAGACCCCAAAAATAGTTCATTATGGAGCACCACCTCTTGTTCATTGACAATAGAATTAGCAATTCCAATAGGTCGAAAAAAGTATAAGACCTTAACTTTCTTAAACTCTCCTGGTTATTTCCACATTTTCATAAGTTTAGCAATATAAGACTCATGCTCACCATCCTTCTACATATAGACATAATCATGAAGAGAATACTTAGAAATGGAACTTTTTTCCTTATCCCACCAATCCGTCTTGAAAAAGCGGGGGTCTAACAACCACACCCAATATTTCGTTCGGCAATCTGTATGAACTAACTCCAATATAATTCCAAGAGAATCAACTAGACAGTCAGACTCAATCAAGGAAAGATATCCAAGAGTTATATCTCTTTCTCAAATCAATCAGCAAATCAATAGGATAAAATCCGTGAACTGATTGATATGAGAATAACTTGAACGGTACCAAAGACCAATGTTCAAGTGTCAATCAATTTATGTCAACAACCAAAGGTTGAATTTACCAATTGATTGAACTACGCACAACCTATGATATTTCAATTATATAAACAAATATAATGCGGAAAACAAATAACATAGGCACCATAAATTTTGTTAACGAGGAAACCGCAAATGCAGAAAACCCCCGGGACCTAGTCCATATT
Organism: Papaver atlanticum; assembly: GCA_023531105.1. Lineage (NCBI taxonomy): Eukaryota > Viridiplantae > Streptophyta > Magnoliopsida > Ranunculales > Papaveraceae > Papaver > Papaver atlanticum. The sequence goes on from JAJJMB010012081.1 coordinate 1,132,262, forward strand.
TGAACACCTGATAGACGCATTTATGTGTCTATTTTCATCTCTATTGTGTATATTGTTAGTACCCATTTTTGTACTTATTTTGGTATTTTATCCCTTTGTAGGTGTTTTTGGAGAAATAGGCTTTTGCGGCGAAATTGGCTCGAAAAGTTGTTAAAGACACCTGGAAGGACATTTGCTATTCGGACTCTCACTTTGGATAAGGGGTAACCCATTTCCAAGCAGCTACTAAACACATACCGGGACTGGATAGGGGGACTCCACTTCTTCACGTTTTAGAAACAAAATTGGCGGGAAAAATGGTTTTCACGGACAGATTTTAGGGTTGGAGTTTTGATCGATTTTTATGGAGATTAAAGGGCTGAAATTGATTGGGTTTAATCCTTAGGACTACACAGGCCTGGTAAAGTCTTTGGACTGAACCCAAATTGGCTAGAGATCGAATTAGAGCAAAACAGAGGTGATGGAAGTTTCGGGTCTTTGATGAATTATTTTAGGAATTTCAGGGAGACTAAAGGAAAGATTTTCTTCCCAAAGCTTGATATCTATCTAAGGAAGAGTTTAGAATCAAAAGGAAAGCTCATATACGCGTATAAATCCTAAAATAAGAAATTGCCGCAACTTTGCCGTGAAGAGAAAGGAAGAGATTTTGGAGAGATTTAATCGGTCTTTTTGATATAAATAGGTTGGTTGAGTCATATAGAAGATGTGTCGAGAGTTTGGGGGGCTGAGAAGGGCTGAGAAGTGAGAAATCAAGACGAACAGAAAGCTTCCTGCTGCTGTTTTCTGCTGGTGCGGAGCTGAAGAACACGAAGAACATTGACCCACACGGAACAGTCGCAGACGAGTGTCGTTCTTCAACAGCAGAACCGATTTATCGTTTATAAACAGCACTTCATTGTAATGGTGATTTCTGTAACGCCAGAAAAGCGTTGCAGATTCGCTGTATTATTATTCTCCTTCAATAAAAACACCTTTTGAGCCATGTTTCTATCTTTTGAGCATGTTTTCACCATGAAGAGCTAAACCCCAACACTGGGATAACGGAGGAAGCCATATTTCACGCATGTGGTAATTCTAATAATTCTTTTATGACTATTTGCATTGATTTTTAATTGATTTATGATTTTTATTGAATGGGTGTGATATTGTTTGATGATGTATGCTTGGTCAATGTATTTTTGATACATCATGCTTTTGATTTACAGTCATTGCTTTTCAAAAATATACTTTTGGCAAAGAATAAGAGTCCATATTTTTTAATATTTGAGCTATAATTGATTGGAATTATTATTTGAATCACATGAATGAAATTTGGTGGAATCCTGAGTCACAGTAACTCTCGCACCCTTTGTAATATTTTTGTATATATTTTTATTAAATTTAAAAACTCGAATCTACACAAGTCCGAGAGTTTGAACTCATTTACTAAAACAACTTTAAAACCACATCAACACTACATTATATTAAGCCGCTACAGACACTAGCCTACTACAAGTTAACTTTAGACTGGAATGTAGTTGAGTCCTAACCAAGTCTCATACCGATTAAGGTACAGTCGCGTTCCTTACGCCTCTGAATCCCAGCAGGACTCTACGCACTTGATTCCCTTAGCTAATATCACCCACAACTAAGAGTTTCTACGACCCAAAGTCAGAGACTTATAAACAAATCTATCTCCCACAGATAAGTCTATTCTGATAGATAAATCTGTCTCCCACAGAAGTACTTATGAAGTTTTGTTTCGTCTTTTGATAAATCAAGGTGAACATGAACCAATTGATAATCCGGTCTTATATTCCCGAAGAACAGCCTAGAAATAACTTAACTATATAGTAGTAGAAGAAGTTATTGTGGAATCACAAAGAATGAGACGAAGATCTTTGTGATTACTTTTTATATCTTACCTATTGGAGATAAATCTCGAGAAAATCTTAGAGAAGATAGTACTCAATACGTAGAACAAGTAAGATCAGAACACGCAACTACAAAGAAAATAGTTTGGTCTTGCTTCAGAATCCCAATGAAGTCTTTAAGTCGTTAACCTATAATGGTTTTAGGAAAAACCTAGGTTAAAGGAGAATCGACTCTAGTCGCAACTAGTATCACACAAAAGTGTGGGGATTAGGTTTCCAGTTGCTAGAGTTCTCTCTTATATAGTCTTTTAAATCAGGGTTGCTTACAAGCAAAGCTAGGTTAGCTTAGAAACAAAGCATTCAATATTCTATGTTAGATGAAAACCTGATTTAAGATTCAAGCTAAGTTTTCTTAAAACCAAAGAAATATCTCTCCACCGTTTGATGGTCTTAGCTTGTTACACACAAATGAAATATACCTTCATTTAGATATGGGTAACCGTACCTAAACGTGTATATAGAGTTGGCTCAACAATAGTTAACCGAAGTTAGCCATATGAACACTTTTTTCTTAACCACATTCATCTAACACTTCTAGATCAAATATGATGATCAATCAAACATGAAAGATAATCAAATGAATCTAATTGTGCTACTCATAGATTTGTTCAATTGTATATATCTTGTAGAAGTATACAAGAAACAATTGAAGCAAAATCGGGTTTGATTCATGAGAATCAATTCATGACCATTAAGCCACGGTTTGCAAAGATTGCATTCCTTAATTTATAAATGTATTTGTTCATGAGCATGAAAACTTAATTAACCGATTTTAGAACTTTAATCACTAAGTTTGCAAACGGGTACGCAAACTTAAGTTCCGGACTTTGGTTTTGTCCAGCAGTTTGTAAACCGGTTAAATTATGTTTGGACAAAATAAAGTCGGTTGTAATACAAAATAAATATCCAGAAATATGTAAAGTGCTCTAGGGTCGTTATTCTGGTGAGAACTAGGCAACCTGGTCAGAGCTAAAGAAAGAAACTCTAGAGAAAACTAGAGTGTGTAAGAGGTCGGCAAATGTAGCCTATAAATAGGCACTGAATATATCTATTGTAACTCGAGAAAAACATCAACAAATCAGTGAGTTTACAAAGCATAGTCTTGCTCCATACTAGGAGCTCTATATGAGCAATTCTAATTCTATGCTCATATATCTCCATGATCATCAAAACATCTTAAAAAATCAACAATTATATATATATATATATTAATTTATGGTATTATTGGAAAAAAATTGTGATTTGTTTTTCTCAAAGATGATCGATGAAATTGGTAGAAGATAAAGATGGAGGAAATTTCCGTAAGTGTCTGTTTTATTTTAGGTATTACCAAAATGTTATAAATTCCCAAAAATTAAACCATTGATCTAAAATCCGATATTTGGAGACTATTTTTTTTGTTAAAACTCTTCTAAAGCTGGTCAAAAAGTCAAAAGTCAAAACGTATACAATATATTTTGACTCATGTGCATTACCGGCAATTCTAATAAATTTGCAAATTAGTAACTAGGGCTTCTTTGCAGAGAGTACTGTAAATGCAGATGTTGATCTCGGTTGTAATGAACTGGGTCTTTTCTGTGCAAATTCTATTTTGCATTAGACTCCCTCTCCATTTAATTTTGAATTCTTCTCTGTACTTGATTAATTAATTAATTTGATACTCCCTCAGTCCCTAATATAAAGGCAGAGAAGTCCATTCACTTTCCTGTTTTACCCTTTGTGCAAAAAAGTGCCTATAAAATGGACTCTCTTCCTTAGAAATATATACCACCAAGCATAAAAAAGATTAGAGCATATATAGAATAAAGAGGATGTGGTTTTTACAAACCGCAATCGCACATTAATATCTCCTTCGTCGAAGTTGTATTACGTCTTTTACACTTTTAAATATGATGCACAAACAGTTTATCACATGAAATGTGGTGCAATTAAGCCAACGAGGGGCGATAGGTTAGAAGAGGTGCAGTTAATCCTGAATTGAAAGGTTAGATAAAATTGATTATGGATGGAAGTTTTCAAAGAGTCATGATGGTTCTGGATACCGTGTATGGGCTATCGAACCGGCATGCAAGGTCTAGAGACACTGAGACAGGACCATTGACCAAACGCCATAAATGGCTATGGATGGTATTGATTAATAAGGGTCTATAAAAAGGGGTTATCAAAAGATAATTATCATAGAGAGTTTTATGATCAGAAAAGGAAAGAATTAGGAGTATAAGAATTAGGGTTTTCTCCTACTGTACGACTAGTTCAGGATGTTATTTGTATAACACATGAATATGGTACTATTGAATGAGATGTAGTGTTGCTGAATTCATGTATGAGTATTGGAGTTTTATTGAAATGCAGGGTTTCAAATTGATCGAGGAAATGCAATTTGCAGCAGGAGTTTCTCCAAAATGCATCAAACTGTGTCAGACAACCACATTTTGCCAATGTGGTGGCTAGAATAACTGAACAGGACTGCTGTAACTTTAAAATCTCAAGGATGGTTTATGGTTTAGTCTTATACTTAGTTCAAAGGTAATTTTGTATTGGCAAAAATGACTGAACAGTAAATATCATAATTTTGTCCTGAAATATTTGCGACACTTCATATTTTTCCACCTTTTATCCTAATCTACCCCTCACTTGGAATCATGCCCTAACATGGAGAACTGTATCGTTTAACCTTCTAGACACACTCTTAAATACTCCTCTCTCTATATATATTCCTTTAACATTTCTTTTCTTTAGTCAAAGTTTTTTTGTTTTGAGTTGTTACAAGTTTAGAACAAAAAACTAGGACTTCTAAAAACTAGGAGCTTAAATATTAACCTAGAGTAACTAGGACTCCAAGTTTTGAAGTCTAAATTGGTTTTTGCACTATATTTCACATGATTAATTATTTCCGCACCATTTTTTTGGTGGTATTTTTTCAAGTGCAAATTTTCTTGTGCACTTTATTTCACGTAATTAATTGTTTCTGCTGCACCATGAACTAATTAGAATTAGCCAATTAGGTGATCTACCAATACACCTCTTAATGGCAATTCTAGAAGGTTTATCGAATAATGCAGCGTCTAGAATTAGGTTTTTAAAATATGCTTGCATGGAGTAATGATGTTTCTGGAGAAGGTGCGCATGGCTTTGAATTCTCGTTAATAGCAAAGAGATGGGACGTTTAACCAAACGCCATAAATAACTATTAATGGTGTTATACTTGCTATCTATGAGGCTTCTCTCAGATCCTAAGTTGGCAGAGAGCAAAGCAATTATTTAAATCGGTAATATGGCCTATCATGCCATTCTACAGAATCTAAAAAGGGAGGTCTTCCAATGTAACTTTCTGTTGCACCAAGCTGTAGCGTACAGCCTCTCTTGGCCATTTCGTCAGCTGCAAAATTTATCTCACGATATACATGCTCAAATGTCATGTACGCATAATCAACTTTCACTACTAACCATCTCTGTCGTACAATCCATGGCATAGAGTCAGCGAAGAATGCATGCACTGCACTTTTGGAGTCCGAACGCACACAGATTTTCTCATGGCCAAACTACTTAGCCCATTCTAATCCGCTAATTAGTTGTGGAGGCCAGACTGATGCTCAACGCCTTAAGCACTTCACAACTGTTACTTCTTGCCACTGTACCCGAGCCAGCAGGTCCCGGATTACCTACTGAGGACCCATCACAGCAAATCAAAATTTCTTCAAATTTCGGTGGCCTCCATAAACACTCCATTGGGATGATAAGCTTCACAGTCCTATGTGCAACTCGAAAATACCATAGAATTCGCAAATCCTGGCATGTGTTGAACATGTGGCCTATCATTCTCATTCATTCACCAAAAAAGAAAACATGATTCAGTGACTTACCATTTGCATTAGACCCGTCTCCATTTGAATTCTTATCTGTACTTTGATATAGCTATTTGTTAACCATTTTTTTAACATTATATCATCTTTTCCATTCGAGCACTTACCCAAAAATCCACCATCTCTCTACAGAAGAATTCAAATGTCGATAAGGCTTACTTATTGTCATACCCATCACTCGGAATCGGAATCATCAGATTCCTCTTCCTCCTCATCAGACCCCTCTTCCTCCTCGTCTTCATCTGCATCGTCCGCTTCGGAATCGATCTTTTGGGCCAACAATTCATCATTAATCCAAAGTCTCTTCGCGAAATTCCCCAATTTTCTCTTTTAGGACAGATTTAGCTTCGTCTTCTACAATCTCCCTTTCCAGACTTTCCAGTGAATCTGTAGTGGGTGTATCACTTTCATACCCAACAACAACAACAGGCTCTTCATCTTTCTACAGCAGCAATGCTATGTTGGCCGTTCCAATTATCAAAATATAGAGAAGTATGTCGATCGTATCCAATCATACATCTAGTATTGTTCTCCACATGTCTGAAAATCCATCTAATGCCCGGCATAATAAAAGATTTGAGCTTGTAATCGACAAGTTCACCATTTACCTTCAAGAATTTAGCCCGCATGTACCTGGCCCATTTCTTGTTGGAATTTTTGATATTCCACCACAACTTCATCAGCATGGATTTGTTTACTATCTTCATTCTAGCAATCCCAAGGCCGCCTTCAGATTTTGGACAATACAATACAAGATGCATGATTTGAGCTACGCTGTAAATGCTAGCAATTAGTAACTAGGTCTTCTTTGCAAAGAGTACTGTAAATGCAAATGTTGATCTCGGTTGTAATGAACTGGGTCTTTTCTACTCAACTAGTGTTCTTGTAATGAATCCAGTTAGAACTGTAATATTGGCTTTGTGAGAACTTTTAATGAATTGAGTTTTTTGAAATGGATGTTTAATGAGGCTAACAAGGTAACTTAATCTCTGTAGATCAAACTGTAGATAGTGTTGAAGGTAGATTCAATCAGGAGAGAATTTAATTTTACAGGATGCTGTAGCATTGCAGGAGAAAAAAACTTGGGAGAACAAGCAAAAAATGCATACAATTTTCAGGATTTAATATAGTTTGAAGGTAGTTACCCTTCTGAAAATTTCTGCAAAACGAGTTTTGCCCTCAGATTAAACAATTTTCTTCGGTCAACCAATCAAAATCAAGGGTTTTGTCCACCCACATATTTACTCTTTTATCTTACAAAATACCATTGAATACGCATCACATGTGCGTCTCATTTGCGAAATGTCAGTAATATTCCTAGCAAAAAGTAGCACTGAATACGCGACTCCAGTGAGATTGATTAACAAAATAATGTGCGACCCCGAGCCAAACGGCTCTTAACTTAATAGCACAGTTTTTGCGATTCTTATATGATGGATGTGCGACACATGAACAACGTGGGGCCCAAAGCCGTTTAAGCAGAGTAAACGCCGACATGCTCTTAACTTAATAGCACCATATTTGCGTTACCCTAGTGATGGGTGTATGACATATCTGCAACGAATTTTAATGGCCAGATTATGGAAAATTAATAGCTAATGGTTACTGTTTCTGGATCGCATTAGTGATTCTACTGTTTGAAGAAGATTTAAAACTAATTGAAACAACATCCTATTGAAGTCTCAAGAATAGAGATTTGAAATCAGTTACACAAGATACTGTTTTTTAGATTGACATGAATCATCATAACTAATCAATTTTAAACTTTATTATACCATACAGTTAATCGGCCGCAACACAAACTTACTTATGCTGATCCACCATGAATGGGAATCCTAAGTAGTCATTCAACAAACGAACCCCACAGAAATGATGTAAATTCTGATCAGAACCTTAAAGAACCATCAGGAGTTTTCCATCACGAGCCTAATTAAAACTCTTTTACTGGAAACCCTTTCTCACAAACTTACCGACCAAATCAATACTCTTTCATTACAACAACCATCTATTTTATCAATCAAAAAACGATCAACCGTCTCTGTCCTAGCTATTGATTGAGCTGAATGAAGTGATGCCTGAAAATTGGAAAACTCTGATCTCCAATAACCCAAATCAATCGTGCCTGAAAACTAGATCCCATATCGTTATGTATGTGCGAACCAAAGTCTATGTTTTGTTGGGAGCGAATTAGTCAACAGAAAATGGAATGCTATTGTGTTAAGTTGTGGTATTTTGTGTTTCGTTAACTTTTTTTGTGGTACCAAACGTCATTGGCCCTTTGTAAACCAGTATGCATACTGCTGTCCCGGACCTAACTCAGGTTGAACCGTGCACATACTGGTATGCAAACTTGGTTCCCGGACTTTAACAATTAAAACCG
>JAJJMB010012081.1:1140427-1156769 GCA_023531105.1 Papaver atlanticum
TTAAAACCGTTCGCATACTGGTATGCAAACTAGGTTTCCGGACCAGACAAAGGTTAATTGTTCTAAACTCCCATTTCAATCATTAAAACATCCTTAGAAGACGACAATAGCTGTCTCACACAAACTATTAGCTTATAAGTAATTTTCAAGTGATCGAATGATCAATACGAAACATTCCAAGTCGACATCAAATGACTGTCTCACACAAATCATGTAAGATGTTTCAAGGCAATTTTCACATGATCATATTTTGACTTATTATTTAGTTTCCAACAAATAAATTGTTTCCAACTAAACTCGTCAAGAATAATGATGAACATAGCTAAAGGAAAAAGCTTCCAACACATATTTCGAGAAATATATAAGCGAGTTAAACTCCGCTCGAAATATCAAATGTGTATAATGTAAAAGTCTATATAGCTATACGACTTAGTCTCAATAGGAGATAGAATAGAATAGACTTCTGAGTGATAGATAAGTTTTAGTCTCCACATACCTTTTGCTGATGAAGTTCCTCCAAGCTCTCCTCAGTAGATTTTCGTCTTCAATCGATGAACGTCGTGAAGTCTAAAGCTCAACTACACATTCTATCCTAATCCGATTCGGACAAACAAGCTTGAGATAACAACGCTTGCGAGTTCAACCGAGCAGTGCTCTAACACGTCTTTTATCAAGCATCTAGTTTCTAACATTTCAACTTCACATACATTTTTTATTATATCTTGAGTGATGGCTTCTGACTTATCCTTCTACCGGTAATATTTACAGTATGGCCGTCCGATCTTGGATTACATCGCGTCTAGCTTTTTAAAACTTCTGTTGACTCGCGGTTTCAAACCCAACCGCCATATTGTCCCTCTTTTACAGCCATCTATGTCATTCTGATTTTCCATCTTTTCAAGCTATTTCTACTTTACAACAAATTACCACGGATAATCTGAAGAAAAAAAAATGACAATGAATCATCTTCCAAATATCACTATCAGTTTAATAGTGTGAATCTAAGGTATCACCCAGTATGTGAAAAAGCTGGAGTAACAGAAAATCCTAATATACAAACTATTAACAGGCAATATCAAGCTTCAATAAGTTCCTTTATATGCATACTAAAGCAGCAGGTCACGTAGAATGCATTTCTCTAAGATGTATCAACAATCAAATGCAACACTAATATAACGATTTCAGCTATTATTTTTGGAATTGCTTATGCCATTACCACATCTCCATGTCTTTATCTTCCTTCCAAGAAAGTAGGAAGCTTAAATAAATAGGTACTCATGAAACTATTTGGGGGGGAGCTAAGTTACATTTCATGTCTTTGACTATAAACGAACTATAAACGATGCAACAAACCTGCAATGAATGCCTCTTTTAATATTTCCTTTGGAACATGATGGACTTTGTCTTCTCCATCGGTTGTTTGATTGGTCCAAAGTAGTATTTGCTGCAAGGTACCAAAAAGGATAATAAGGACTACAACATAACATGATGAAACTTGATTCATAAATTTCGGTAAAACGGAAAAAAAAGAAAATAAAGATTATGTAGGTACTTATCTAAGGGAATCCCTTTTCCCAGTGACAGTTACACTCCAAGTCTGAGGAAGATAAAAAACTTGAATGTAGCAAAGCTTATCTTGCACATTTCCTATATGAGTAACTTACTTTGTTAAACTTAATAAAGAGATATTCCCTTACTTGTTTTTGGTATTCAAAGCATTGTAACTTCGTTTTGCTCAATTAAATAACAACCTGGGTGCAAAAATGCAATTTAAAAATCAGAATTGCAAATGATGATAGGGTGGTAATTGAAATAAGCTCACCCGAAACAAATTAATGAAACGAAGGAAATCCGGGAAATTTGACTTACCGGGATCAACAACATAATCGACACTTTGACTATGTCTCTTCCGTAGGCAATCAAGTTTCATTCTTCTTCTTTTTCAAGCGCGAAGCGGAACTTGTAACTTATCGCTATTGCTGGCTTGTCCCGGATCAAGATCTATAACCAAAATAGATATTAGGAACTGGGTAGAATGCGCTACTGAAAGATGATAAAAATGGATGAAAATTTAACGAACATGAATGTAAAATTTGTACACGCATCATGAATGTTACAGTTACCAATTATTCTTCTGTAACAATGTTTTGCCAGTAGTAGTCTTAGAAACATCTTGAGACAATATTTTCCTTTTTCAATCAAGATGTCCTTCATCTGGAGTAGGAATCTTCTGATGTCCCTTTAAAACCAATATATATTTCCTTAACTTCATAGCCTTCCTGGCCTTTTCTGATCTCAAATTCGTTTCTAGGGTCATCTAAGTCCTATAACACATAGTTGGAAACCAATCAAATAACTATAAACAACAAATACATATGAATATTGGAAAACAATGTACATGATTTTGTAAAGTATGCATCAACAGGGTAGAAAGAAGAATCAACAGGGTAGAAAGAAGAACTACTGGGAACTAAGAACACTCTTTTTCTGCTTAGCATTTCCACAAACACTTAGGCTGCATCAGAGGTTAATATTAGACTCGAAACCAAATCATATAAGTTTACACTTTTCTCAGATAAAAAAGAGAAGCAAAATTTCTAGGAGAATCAAATGTGTTTGTGCACCTTGGAAATTCTTCGGTTCAAATTTCTATGACACGTTGCAAGGATGTTGAACTTGTGCTGCATCCAAAAGAAAGCAAGGTTCATATAACACAGTCGCAGAAGATGAAGCGAAAAGCACAAACTGAACGATAGAGAAACGAAACTGAAAATATGAAATCGTACAATGTTGAACCAAAAGTTTGTTGGGGATTAACTAGCTGTATTAACTATCTAGAACAAAATGATAGCAAGAGATTAAAAACTCAACTTACCTTAAGAAGATTGTAAGTATTAATTTGATTATAGATTTCCTGGCAAGGGATTAGATTTGGTTAGAACATAAGAGAGAGTTCTCGCTTCTCGCCATCTGAGAGGAAAGTGAACTGAAAAGGGAAATTCAGATTTGAAATTTGAATTCTTAGAATTGATGCAAGTTTTATTCTTTGAATTTTTAAGGATTGAAATGACGAATACGACCACGAATTATTTTTGATTTTATTTGTTTTGCGGTGTTATTTTGGTAAAAAGAGCCTAAAAAGCCTCTTTGCATTATAATAGTAAAGATAACATGAGCAAGTTAATATTTTCCAGTACGCTAAAAACGAGTCCAAATTTGTGTACCCCACAAAACCGGGGTGCACATTCCGGCTTTGATTATTGGTTGGTAGAAGCTTAAAAACCGCTCCTCACAATCTCAAAAACCACTTTCTTTCTTTTCTTCCTTTTATTTTTCCTTTTTTATTTTTTATTCTGTGAAGAAATTACAAAACCATTCTCTAATCAACGTTTTCTTTTCTTTTTCCCCAAAGCCAAAAACGTAATTCAGTATTTGTTTGAATAAAATCACTCGTTGTTGTGCAGTATATCTTACCTTTAAGAGTTTTCAACGTATCAATCACAAAGAATAAACTTCAGACATCAATTTTCACGTTACTATTGTTACTGTTTTCTTCTTCTTCTTTATATCTGATCTAGGTCTCCGATAAACAATCAACACAATTTCAAAAACAGAGCATGTAGTAGCAGCGGCAACGGTGGTTGGGTTGTAGAAAAGAAACATTTGGAGTTAGTGTGGATGCAGTACTACTGATTTTATGTTCAGTTTCTTTGTATAATTAACAACAACTTCAAAATATATATACCCTTTTTTATCATTTAATTTGATGCGTTGGTCAAGATGGATTCTGAGGTTCTTTTTTGTATTACTTACTTTCAATATGATAGTTTCATATTTCTTCCATGAAATTAATTTTTTTTCGTCCACTGAATATCAATTTGATTAAAGCCGTGTTTGATTCGAAGATTTTAAATACCAGAATCATCAAAATCAAATTCTTCTTTCTCCCTTTCTCTACTGAAAAAGAATTTTTTTCTAGTAAATTTCGAAAGGTTTTCTGTGAAATCGATTAACATATAGAATATGTATTTTGTATTTTAATTTCAATGGTAAGTTTGATTCAATGAACAAACAGGAACACGGGATGGATACTTCAATGAAGTTCTGGGAGAAGGACATATAGAAAAGTTAAAGGCCTAGATAGTCGTGCAATAATATGTGTAATTTTCAAAACAAAAGAAATAAGAAAAAGAAAAAAGAATAAAAGTACAGCGGAAAAGAGAGTGGTATTTTGAGATTTGGTCAACTGGTTTTTAAGGTTTTAACAACCAATAACCAAAGCCGGAATGTGCACCCTAGTTTCTTGGGGGTGCACAAATTTTGACTCCGCTAAAAACAAACATTTAATATTAATCTCCAAATAATTTTGCACAGAACACGGGATACAACATCATTATCACAACCGTGTATAACACACAGAACTGGACAATCAATTATTAGCTCAGTGGAGTTTTCCCCCTATAAAAGACTACGGCAAGTAAAAACTATTGTTGATAAGTGACAAATATTTATTTGGAGATTAGTCCACAACGAACAAGGATGTAGGAGTATTATGCATAGATTTACTTGGTATTCTGCTTTCTTGATTCTCCATCCCTTTTCACCGATTTCAAAGTCTCCTTATTTTGGATGAGATTCAAGTTTTCATAGGTAGGCATATGTTAGGTTGATAATGAAAGATGAGAGAGAATGTCAGAGTGTTAGGAGAGAATTCTAGTTCTTTCACTCAGATTGAACTAAAATCTTTTGAATTTTCGCCTCAGAAATTAGGTAAGCAAGATGGATTCAAGATCATGGAAAAGGGAGCAGGTGGTTTAAACTTCGCAATCTTATTCTTGCAAGCTATTGGAGCATGGATGAGCAAAACGTTAGATGAACTTCTAACTCCCGGAAACTCTAAAAGAAGATGGTCAAGAAGAAATGTAAACTTTGCTTTCCTGATAGAGAAGAGACAGAATTCAAGAGGAGAGTTATTAAAGGTAAAGAACATACGTTCATAAAGCAAAGAACAAAGCTTTGCTCATCCCAAAAGGAGAACATCATATGGATGGTCAAGATTTAATGTAATACTAAAGAAGTTAGTTGGTATAAGGGAATTCACTCCTCAACAAAATCCATTGAATGATGATTTTCCCAGGAATATTAGTAGTAATAACAACAGCAATAGACCTACTCGTACTTTTTACTGTCTATCTCAAGGTACTATCCCATGCAATCATGTAGCCAAAGAAATTACGGCTAAATTAAAGTGGGACAGATATATGAAGCTCAGTGTCATCAATAACAACATGGCAGAAGTAGACCAGGAAACGGCGAAAAGAAACCCTTCCTATTGCAGACTAAGAATCAAGTCTACTGCTCAAGGGATTCTGGCAGCCATCAAAATCATCTTACATGGAACTCCAATGGTGTTAGCTGTTGAATGGGATTTTGCTTTCTCTCTGGCGAAAGAAGCCTCGGTAAACTCTTACTGGAAATCCATAGAAACGCTGCAAAAAGGTAAAATGTCATTACAAAACTTTAATTCAATTTTGAATTTTGATTTTTTTGACAAAAGCAGAGCCTCTACAATGGAAGTAAATACTCGGTCCAAGCTGAGACACGTGCAGAAGGGACAACACTCTGACAAGAATTGCAATCAAGTCCCTAAGACCATTAATGATTATTTTATGGGGTGGTTTAAAAAAAAAAGGAAAAGATAAAACCGTTCAACTCAAAGAAATGGTTTTGATGAATTAAAATGTAGCAGTTACTAACTCTCAATCCTCTCAGCAACTGATTTCGGCAGATTCAAAAAATTTAAACTCCCCGTCAGCAACATCTCAAGATAAAGAAATAGGGGCATGTTTATGAAACTATTGAAATGACTAATCATGTACTATCTCACAATCTTAACAAAGAAATTGTGAGAATAAACACCATACACAATACTGTGAACCTGATCATGGAGACAATAATAAATATTGGAGCAAATTTCAAAGGGCATGAAGACAAATCGAGAGCTTTATATGCAAATATTGTTGCTAAACATTGCAACATAAATAAGGAGAAACCTATTCTCAAGATGCCAAAAATAGATCAAGTTATTGCAATTGAAGATACAATTGAAAATACTGGAAAGGAGGGGGATAATGAAGATCTTCTAGATGCTGTGAATTTGTGTTCTGATGGTCTAGATGGATATTAAAGTTCTAATGTGGAATATAAGGGGAATGACAGCAGTTGACAAAATGAATTCTCTAAAGGATTTGATCAAAAAAGTAAAGCCAAACATATGTCTAATTCAAGAAACTCATATGATGAAGATGAACAATTGGTGGGTTAAGAACATTTTGGGGAATGAATAATTTCAATGGAGAGAGTTACCATCTCAGGGCCTGTCAGGAGGGCTGTTAACAATTTGGGATGACTCAGTTTTGGAGTGTATGGATGAACTTACAGGTCCAAATACTCTATCTCAGAAATTAAAAAGTAAAATTGAAGATTATGAATTCAGCATTACAAATGTTTACTCTCTATGTGAATATTGGGATATATGAGATTTTTGGGAAAAGCTGGATGATTTGACAGGATGCGTTTCTGAACATTGTTGTATAGCTGGGGACTTCAATGCAATCAGAAGAAGAAGGAAAAGAAATAAAACAGGAGGTTCAAAGAGGAACAAGAAATTCTTCAATGATTATATGGAAACTCATAATCCTGTGGACTTTCCATTAAATGGAGGCCTTTACACATGGAGCAATATGCAATCTGATCCTCTTCTATGTAGATTGGATAGAGTGCTAGTATCACCACAATTTGAAGGTAAATTCCCTTTACTTACTCAAACTGCCCTTTCTAGGACCTTGTCAGATCACTCAAAAATTCTTTTAACTACTTTAAATATTGAAAGAACTAATCCTCCTTTCAAAATAGAAAAATATTGGCTCTCTCACCCTGATTTTTTGACTAATATGAAAATTTGGTGGGAAACATTGGAGTTCTCTGGATATCCAAGCTACATTTTCTCCAAGAAGTTGCAAAATCTAAAATTTCTTCTCAAAAGATGGGCAAAAGCTACTTATGGGAAAAGAGAGGAAAGAAAGCAAGAACTAACTTCTCAGATTGATGATTTGAATGCACTAGAAAAAAAAATGAAGCTCTCACCTCTCAAGAATTCAATGAAAGAGATGAAAAGAGAACTCAGTTGAAGCAATTAAATATGGACAATGCAAGAAAATGACTTGTAAGATCAAAAACTCAACATTTCAAAGAAAGTGATGCAAATACTAAGTATTTTCATATTTTAGCTAATGGTAGAAGGAGAAGAAACACTGTGCAGAAGTTGGTTATAAATGGTGAAGATAATTTTTGCCAAGATGATATTAGAGAAGAGCAATCTTCATACTTCTTGAAGCTTTTTCAAGATAAGCATCCCCAAAGACCTTAGATGAATGAAGAGTTTTTTACAAAAATTACAGCAAAAGAGAGCAGCTGGCTGGAGAGAACTATTACTGAAGAAGAAGTGGATATGGTTGTCAAGCATTTCAAGAGCAACAAGTCACCAGGACCTGATGGCTATAGCATGGATTTCTATAAAATTGCTTGGCATGTGCTCAAAACAGACTTCATGGCAGTAATAAAAGAATTTGAAGCTCATCACAAGCTTGACTGGAGGGTTAATTGCTCTTTCATCAGTCTTATACCTATAAAAGAACAAGTTGGAGGTCCTCAAGACTTCAGACCTATAATTCTGGTCAACAACATTTATAAGGTGGTTTCAAAAGTTCTCACTCAGAGACTCAAATATGTGCTACCCAAATTGATCTCTGAAAATCAAGGAGCTTTTATAGCTGAGAAATAAATATTAGATGGAATCTTAATTGCTGGAGAATTGATTGATTCAAGGTTTAAAATCAAAACACCAGGAATATTATGCAAGCTTGACATCCAAAAGGCTTTTGACAATGCCAATTGGAGCACCATAAGTAATGTTCTTCAAAACTCAGGCTTTGGGTCCAAATGGATAAATTGGATGGCCTGGTGTGTTAATTCTGTACAACATTCACTACTTATTAATGGAAATTCAACAAGGAAATTCAATCCGCAAAAAGGATTAAGGAAGGGTGATCCTTTATCACCATTCCTTTTTATTTTGGTAGCTGGAATCTTCACTAAACTAATGCAAAATGCAATCAACTTAAATATGATCTTAGGCTTCTCAATAAATTCAGTTCAAGTATCTCACCTACAATTTGCTGATGATACTTTGGTGTTCTTAGATGGATCAGAGGAAGAAGCAGAGAATCTACTACTTATCTTGCAAATTTTTGAAGCAATCACAGGTTTGAGTGTAAACTTCAATAAAAGTGTTGTAATAAGCATAGGTGTGGATCACAAGATTGATGCTATTGCTGAGATTCTAAAATGAAAAATTGAAAAATTACCTCTAAAAAATGTAGGCATGGAAGTTGGTGCTAAGACAAAAGACAACTCCATTTGGGATTGATTCATTGAAAAATTTCAGAAGAAGTTAGCTCCATGGAAAAGAAAATTCTTCACCAAAGCTGGTAGAGTACTATTGATCAAGACATCACTATCAAGTCTACCAATTTATTACATGTCCATTTTTGCAATTCCTGCAAAAGTTTAGAAGAAACTCAATCAAATAATGAGGAACTTTCTTTGGGGATCTTCATATGATAGGGAAAAGATCAATTGGGTAGCATGGGAGAGAGTTTTTAAACCAAAGAAGCGAGGGGATTAGGGATAAGAAATCTAAAGATCATAAACAAAGCATTGCTAGCTAAGTGGACATGGAGATATACAAAAGAAAAAGAGAAGCTACGGAGAAAGATAATTAAAGAAAAAATGGGAGCAGAACAAGAAGATTTATGGGTAAAAAACTCAAATAACCCTCGGGGTAGAGGTATATGGCCAGAAATTCAAAATCCAAAAAAGTTAGTGGAATCCATAACCACTACAGAAATCTCTAGGGGAAATGCTGTTAAGTACTGGCGGGACAAATGGAAAGGGAATCAAGCACTGAAAACCTCGTTTCCAAGCATATTTAAAATAACAATACTGAAGAATGACTCTATTCAGGACATGATTGAAAGTGGTGCTTGGAACATAAAATTGAGAAGAACTTAAATTCTGCTGAAATCTCAGAAATGCTACAATTGTTTGAAGTGTTGGGAACACCACCAGTTCTGAAAGTTCTGAATGCTGAATCACATGATGAAGTAAAATTCAATCTCACAGGAGGCTTCACTGTAAAAGCATGTTATGAGTGGATGATGGAGCAAATCCCTGTAACTCACAACATAGTACCATTATATTGCATCTGGATTCAGCATGTACCTCCCAAGATCCAATTCTTCTTATGGTCAGTTGCTCAAAATTCCATTCTTACAGTGGATAATCTCGACAGAAGGGGAGGTCAGATACAAGACACAATATGTGCTCTCTGTAACTCACATGAAGAATCAGTCAACCATTAGTGATCAACTACGATGTAGTTCACTGTGAATACATTCACAAGGTTTGGGCATACTTTATTGGTGGTTATAACATGCGATGGGTGCAGTGTGGAACCATTGGTGATCAACTACAAGATTGGAAATTTAGGGGAGGGCGCAACATGGGAAGGAAAATATGGCCGTTGTTGATTTTTGCAATTTCTTTGGCCATATGGAATGAAAGGAACCGAAGAGTGATGGCTAGGAAAAGGCCCAAATCAACAACTGAAACAATAAATGAAGTTAAGTTCTCTATTTTCAATTGGGGTGGGAAAGAAAAATGGTTCTTTGCAACCGTATTCAGGGATCTTACTACACGTTGGAAAGTTATTATTGACAGGATGTAATCAAACGTAATATCTCATAATGGGGGCTACGATCTTTTGACATTTTCATTTATAAATCTCAACCTATAAAAAAAAGTCTCCTTATTTTAGAATCACAAGTAACAAATCCAAATCGATTGAGCAGTGGGGATGCACGTGTGTTTGATGGATACGCTCTTGTGTTCGATAATAATTCTTTGTTGAGATGAAAATCATATTATCGGACACATAAAAATCTCCATAAAACACAAATACATTTTGGAGTAGTAATATTGTTGATTAAAATGTTTTTGGTATTCAAAAAAGAAAAATAAACAAAATAATTGATGACGAAAATCTGCATAATAAATGAGATATTCATTATGTAACGGCCTAATAAAAGAAGTTAAGCTCGGTCCAGTCTCTATGGGGATTTTAGAAGACATTTGATAGTCATCTATATTATGGTGGAGGTTAACATAGATAACTACCAAACGATCTTGTAAAATCACCCCAGTGAAAGAAAAAATGTTGAATCGGAAGATATACTGGAAAAAAAGGTCACTTCCAGACCTTGACCTTCTGACCTGCCTAAGGTATAAAACAATGAAGAACGTGATGAGAGATCAGGCACTGCATAAGATTTTTATAGGCTTAATTTATAAGATAAAACGTAATCTTTTAATTCCTTAGATAAGTATCAATATTAATCCAATTATATTCTTGGAGATCTGCTTTTATCTTTTCCATGGAAATAATATCTACTTGTATTCTTTGTCTTTTTTCCCCCTCTATTTCTAGTAGTCCATATATAACCAATTGATAGTCCTAGGACTAGGTCATGCCTTGATTGGCCTCAACATGAGCAACTTGTGTGCTCACAACCTGCTTTGATTACTAAATTAAAATCTCCCTAACAATCGACCGTTGATATCTTGAGTGTTGGGTTAACATATACATATTATCAGTTTCATACGAATATGAAGACATAATGAGAAGGTTTGTGGCACTTATACAAACTACTTTGTGTCCTTAAGCCATTTTCCTATGGGATAAAAGCGACTAGACTAGATAATCTCTCCACACCAATTTTCTCATAAGTTCACCTAGCACAACCATAATTTGAAATAGTATCATTACTTTTTCCATTCCCATGTTCTCCTCCAAATGTTTCCTCTTTATATGCAACTGAGTCAAATTAACATGTATAATACTAGTATATCAAATATAAGATGAACAATAATAACATGTATAATACTAGTGTATCAAATGTAAGATGGACAATAATAATTTGAAATATGTAATAATATTAATTTTTATTATCATTTATTATTGTTTTTTATTGAACAAAAGAAATAAGTTGTATATATAGAATAATAGTTTTTTTCTTAAGTTGAAGTTAGTATAATACATAAGCTATGATAATTTTTTATATTTATATTTAACATGTTAAGTTTTGATAATTGTTTTTGCAACTCCCGGTACTATATAAATCTATATAACACATTAGATAACATTGCATAAGTCCGCAAGATTTTGCACAGTTCCAGAGAACTCTCAAAATGTTGTTCATTTTCTTGTTTCTTTTTAAATCTCTAAAAATCTATGGAAGTATTTATTGAGTAAACCATTGTTAATCTCTTCAACGGTAAACTTATTTCTGTAATTCTTTTTAGTTTTCTAGAATTAGTTCATTTTCTGTTCTGACTTAATTGATAATTGTTAATATTTATTACTTGTTACAAATGGTCAAGTATTTGGCGACTTCAAACTGATGGGGAAAGAGGCTTGGGTAATCTATAAAGTGATTACCATCACTTTTGGTCACTTGCTGTTGAATTAGGAGTGTCCTAGTGTCCTACATAGAAAATGTTCTCAAGTTCCTTTAGTTACAGAAAATGTTCTTACTTCCACTAGAGAACTAGTACTAGTGATAATAACTTGCTAGGTCAGTTCAATTTATCTGGAATTACTCTAGAAGTTCGAGGACACAAGGCAAACAACAACAATTATTATACTTCAACTTGGGTAAAATACCTTGCCGCAACGAATTAAATATCAGCATTCCTATTGTGTTTTCATATCCGGTGGTTGTTAATGGTACCTTATGTTTATCTATGAAAATTTTAGTTGTGGTAAAATACATAATTCATCTTAAAGCAAAAATCACTGAAAATATGGCAAACAACATTAGAACCATAAATCTTAAACCTTAAATCATTTCAAAAGTCTAATGAGCACATTTGTAAACCAAGACCTCTTGTAGCTTTAGAGGCATCAAGTGTCTCGTACTCGTAGTTTTGGATGAACTTCACATTGCTTAACTTTGTTGTATCGTATGAAAATCTCTGGTATTCTTCGAGGACATAAGGCAAACAACATCAATTATATATTATGCTTCAACTTTCTATAACAACCAACAATAATAATAACACCGTACTGCGATTTTTATGTCTGTAATAGATCAACATTAGATAATCTATTTCATTTAACAACAACATTTTTATAGATTCATTGATCATATCTATCTTTCTTGATTTTCAAATACTTTTCGCAATAGACATCCTTTACAGGCCTTGGAGTTGCTCCATAATTCTTCCTTGAGACTAGTGTTACCCTCCCTTCAACATGACACATATTTGATTTCGTTTAGATATATTTCAATCAAGGTAATGAAAATCGATTTGTTTTGAGAGATCTCCGGGTAAAAAAATATATCAAGCAAACCTCAATAGTTAGGAAAACTTATTCTATTCAAAAGTTATAGAGAGGCCTAATTGATTCTACCTCACAAAATCTAACTAGCATAATCTTAGATGTTAATCTAGTGGAACTACAAGGTCAGGGACGAAGAACTCCTGTCAATTCAATTAATCTTATTCCCCAATCAATAGTTCTTGAATGTCCATATAGCAAAAGAGACGAACCTCTATAATAAAAGAACTATAAAGAACTATAATGATCAAGATAAGATTATGGATAACAAAGATCTATCAGTAAAGATAGTCTGATCGGGCTTCACGGACTCCTTAGTGAAAACTTTATAGTTGTAACCTAATTATGTTTCTTAAGGAAACCTAGGTTTATGGAGGTCGACCTAGCAGCAACTAGTGCATAATGTGCAGAGATTGAAAAACTTGGTTGCAGAGAGTCCTCTATGTATAATGATGAATAAGGCTAGTTAGCTTAAAGTTGAACCTAATATTGCTTCCATCCAAAGCAAGTTCGAGAACTACTTTCCGTGTTTCAGAATACTTTGATACCAAGCAAACTTTAGCTTCTCAACATAAAATAATCCAAATTAAGAATGGAAACCATGTAAGAATGTGATAAGTTTGCATTGTAATATACATAAGAATGTGCACCCACATATATTTTAACTGATTATCGTGGAAAAAATTTACTTTACTAGTTAACCAATATGGTCGTGAACCATCAAGCAAAGTTGGAGTTCAGTAACACCCAAAATCCGATACAGTTCGCGAATTAAGAAACTAGGTTCGCGAACTCGAGATGTTTGGAATATCCAAGAACATGTCCAAAAGTGTACAGTTCACGAACTATGAAAATTTGGTTCGTGAACTCTGGATGTTTGAAATGTTTAGGAATATACCCGAAAGTGCACAGTTCGAGAATTCATTTTCACTTTGGAGTTCAGTAACATCAAGTATTGTGCACAGTCTGCCAACTTTATTACAACTTGATGTATTTAAGATTTTCTTTAGCAAACATAGTTTGTCAAAGAATAAAATTGTATACAACCTCAAATGCGACAAACCCTATGAACACCCAATGCTCGACTGTGTTTCGAGAATAATCAAGTACAAGCTAGAATTTGAAACTTCTTCTTTGTAATTTATAAGGCATTAGACACTGTCTCAGATGATAAAATGATGTCATAAAAAATGAGTAAATAAGATGGTCATCCTTCACATACCTTTGTTAATGGAGTTCTCGATGATATCTCTGTACATACTAGAGTGGTGAATGCAATGATATTCTTAATTAGTCCTTGTATCATCGGTGAAGTTGGTTTCCAATGTTAAGTTATAAGGGTTTCACCAAAGATGTTGTACTGAAGATATAACTAACTATACTCTAATTTTTATCGGTTGTTGTAAGATTGAAACGAAGTATGGAGTTTCGTGTAAAGGTGTTTGACTTGTTAGAAACGAAGGAATATCGGTTAATCTAAATACATTTCTTTTGTGAATTCGTGATAATCATACTTTCTCGATTTCCTCCATTGCCTCTAGCTATTTGTTTCAACATGATGCCAACCTTAGCATCTTTATCATGCGCGATAATACAGGTCGCCGGAAATATATACTTAAACTAGTGAACACCTTCCATGTGTATCAAAACATAATCGTAACCGTCCATAATATAATATATATTTGTGTCGGGTATCACGGTCAGGAATAGGGGTACGTGTGAACCCTTAAATCGATGAAAGCAACGATTACGATTTATCTCTAATCTAGACGGGCAGTTGTCCATGCCTTATAAATTGGAAAATTTTGCCTTATTTTTACTCTCACCAGTCACCTCGGCCATCTTTGTAGTAAAAGAAACCCTAAAAATCAAGAAACAACAGATTAGATCACTCTCTACCACACTTTCTACCACCAAATCATGATCGTTTTTAAACATCTTCAGGAAAAACACTATTTATTTTATTTTGCTCGATAAAAAGAATTATATTAAAGATCGAATGCAACATAGACAAGGAGGAAAACAAAGTTCCACCTCCCAACAAGCATAATAATAATGCTACCTACGCAAAGTAAGAAGCCCCATGAACATTTAGTCCATAACAAACTATGCACCTTTACAGAGAAAGAGCATACCCTACAGTCTAAAGACTACTCCACAAAGATACTTACAGACTTAACACTGTCGCCAATGCAAGATTTACAAAGTGAAAACTACCGTGAGACCCACTTTTCAGATTTTTTCCACTGAGAAACCCACGCCCACAGAAAGTCACGCTCGCACCCATTTTCTGGGTCAAAATTTTCCTCACATCCATATTTTCTTAAATTATTTCTTCCCTTATTCTTCCTCATTTTCTTTTTTTCATGGCTTCTTTTATCATAAGAACTTTCTTCTTCAAGTGCTGGCTTCTTCTTCAACTAGATTCTATCTGAATTATGGGGCGAGATCGAGACTTGGATTCAGCTAATGGAGTAGTAAACGGCATCACTGGAAGAATCAAATTAATGGTTTTGCTGATGTTGATTTATGTGAATTAATGGATCTATTTTGAGCTCGAGATAGAGACTTGAAGGCTGGATTCTAAGTGATGCTCTACAACAGCAAAACAATCGATCTGGTGTTGTGTTTGATTGAAGAAGGTGAAAAAGCGGGGGTACAATAACCACACCCAATATTTCGTTTGGAAATCTGAATAGACAAACTCCAATATACTTTCAATAGAATCAACTAGACAGTTAGACTCAATCTAGAGAAAAGTATATAAAAGAGTTTTATATCTTTATCTCTCAATTCAATCTAAATCAGCAAATAGGAATTTGCGAGCCCGATTGAATATAAGAGAAATAACTTGAACGGTACCAAAGATCAATGTTCAAGTGTCAATCAATTTAAATCAAAAACCAAAGGTTGGATTATCTAATTGATCGATCTTAACGCACAACCTGTGATATATCAATTATATAACAAAATATAATGCGGAAAAGAAATAACACAGACACCAGAAGTTTTGTTAACGAGGAAACCGAAAATGCAGAAAACCCCCGGGACCTAGTCCAGATTTGAACATCACAATGTATTAAGCCGCTACAGACACTAGCCTACTACCAATGAACTTCGGACTGGACTGTAGTTGAACCCTAATCAATCTCAAACTGATTCAAGGTACAGTTGCGCTCCTTATGTATCTGATCCCATCAGGATACTACGCACTTGATTCCCCTAGATGATCTCACCCACAACCAAGAGTTTCTACGACCCAAAGTCGAAGACTTGATACACAAATCTGTTTCACACAGAAAAGTCTATAGGAATAGATAAATCTGTCTCCCACAGAAATACCTACGAGTTTTGTTCCGTCTTTTGATAAATCAAGGTGAACAGGAACCAATTGATATACCGGACTTATATTCCCGAAGAACAGCCTAGAAATATCAATCACCTTACAATATCTTAATCGTATGGTAGCGAAACAAGATATTGTGGAATCACAAACGATGAGACGAAGATGTTTGTGACTACTTTTTATCTTGCCTATCGGAGATTAAATCTCGAGCCAATCTTAAAGAAGATAGTACTCAAACACGATAGAAACAACAAGATCAGATCACGCAACTACAGAGAAAATAGTTGGGTCTGGCTTCACAATCCCAATAAAGTCTTTAAGTCGTTAACCTACAGGGTTTCGTGAAAAACCTAAGGTTAAAGGAGAATCGACTCTAGCTTATACAACTAGTATCACACAGGAAGTGTGGGGATTAGTTTTACCAGTTGATAGAGTTCTCCTTTATATTGTTTTCAAATCAGGGTTTGCAATCTAAG
>JAJJMB010012081.1:1156779-1198630 GCA_023531105.1 Papaver atlanticum
CACTCGAATCAATTCATGAACATTATAGCCACGGTTTGCAAAGAATGCATTCCTTAATATATAAATGTATTACTTCATGAGCCAACCGATTTTAGAACTTTAACCACTCAAGTATGCAAACGGGTACGCATACTTAAGTAGACGGTCTGAGTTTGGGTTCGCCAGTATGCAAACGGGTACGCATACTTAGTTCACTTCCGAATCCCAGCATAAATTCCCGGACATATACCTTGCGCAAGTATGCGTACCGGTATGTGTACTTGGTACACGGAATTTCCCAACTACAAGTACGCATACGGGTATGCATACTTTAGTCCCGTTCATGGATCACATACATGCAAGAATGTACACTATGTTTATAATCCAATGATGGTTAAGTATTCTAAACTCTTATTTCAATCATTGAAACTTTCTTAGAGGATGACAATAGCCGTTTTCACACACTATTAGCATCAAAGCAATTTTCAAGTTATTGAAATAATCATAACGAAACATTCCAAGTCTACACCAAATGATTGTATCACACAAACCATGTAAGATGTTACTCGGCGATTTTCACATGATCATCTTTTGACTTTTGTCAAGAATATAAGATGAACTTGGTTGAAGCGAAATCTTACCAACACATATTCCGAGAAATATGTAAGCGAGTTAAACTCAGCTCGAAATCTCAAATGTGTATAATCGATAATTATATAGTAATACGACTTTTGTCTCAATATAGGAGATAGAGTAGAAATAGACTTTCCAAGTGATAGATGAGTTTTAGTCTCCACATACCTTTTGTTGATGAAGTTCCACAAGCTCGCCTTAGTAGTTCTTCGTCTTCAATTGGTGAACGTCGTGAAGTCTAATGCTCAA
Source organism: Papaver atlanticum (assembly GCA_023531105.1). NCBI lineage: Eukaryota > Viridiplantae > Streptophyta > Magnoliopsida > Ranunculales > Papaveraceae > Papaver > Papaver atlanticum. The sequence continues at coordinate 1,157,641 of JAJJMB010012081.1, forward strand.
CTACACAATCTATCCTAGTCCGAGACATTACTATAAGTAGACTAGAAATCAAGACTTATAGTTTTGATCACTAACATTGACAAACAAGTTTGAGACAGCAACGCTTGTTAGTTCGACCGAGCAGTGCTCTAACAGAAGGTGTTAGAAGGCATGAGAACGAATGGGTACTTGATTGAGCAGGGAATTTAAGAGAAAAAAAAATGGATTTGTGGTGATGATTGGATGGAAATGAAGATTCATGTTGGCTGAATTGGTTTGTTGTGGTCTGAATTTGAGGAGTAGTTGCCGGAATTTTGATTGATTGGGAAATTGGTGTTGTAGATGTAATTGAAGATGGTAGCAGGTAATGATTGCATGGGTATTTGAGATTGGTTCTGTAATGGAATGGCGTTTTGGGCTAATTTCAATTGAGCCAGTGGTGTTGGTTGAGATTCCGGCCAATTGGGGGGGGGGGGGGTTCTTTGGTTTGGATTGAACGGGAGTTTCCAGATCCAGTTCAAAGCTGATGATGATGGTGGGAATATTTTGTGTTGGCTGCAATCGGTGGCAGTGGATATATGCATAAAAGAAGTGAATGGTCCGTGCTGCATGGACAGATCTTTCTGGTTCCACTTCATCTTCCACAACTCATGTCGTGTAGTTTTAGACACTTCTTGTTTAGTCGACTTAACCAAGAACACAACTATATATCTACCTACTTGGAATCAATTAACCTTCAAGAAGATTCAATGGCGCCATATGGGATACATATCAATCGGTTTTATACAAGTGATCAAGTGAATTACTACTTCTAGAGGTAATGGTATATGCTTCTTTGTTTTTTAGCAATTTGCTTCATCTTTTTTTTTTATCAACTTTTTTTTCTTCCGGGTGTATTCTGTGAACGTGTTAACAAAAATGGGGGTGATGATTAGTTAAACAAAGTACGTAGTACGTAGAAATGGATCGATATGGTCGATCATCCAAAGAAGTGTGTTAATGCTAATGATTATACATCTCATGAGGGAGTTCATCGTTCAAGTTTAAGTAATTAACTGCATTCCATTTATTCCATTTGTTTTTCATTACCGATGGGATCGATATCCATTTCGATTGTGTTGCAAAACCAATTTAAATACTTATTTTTGATATTGAGATCAACAAACTAGCATTAAGGCATATTTATGTGTGTTCAAAATGGTGGCTTTGGTGATTCTTTCAATGGTTTCTCAGAGTAGTATATATCTTATGTTTTTCTTAGAAAGCTGAACACCTTGTCATTATGTTGAATTGTTTTGAGGTCTTTAAGATATAATTCGTCATGAATGTGCAAAGTAAGTTTTCGGCTTACTGGTTGTTCGAGAAAATGGGGTACTGGTTGAATGAATGTTGTCTGCATGTTGACTGAATGGTGTTGATTACCAGCGATGGGAGATGGTGTTGGCTTAATTAGACTTAATGGGGATTTTTGGCTCTGACTGTTGTGTACAGAGAAGAATTAACAGAAACTGCAGCCGGTGGTTGCCTGAATTTTAGATGAAGGATTGAAATTCAAAGGTTGGGAGCAATCTATGAATCTAGATGTGACCGAGATTTGGATGAAAATCAATGGAATTTGCTGGTGAGAATGGATGTAACCTGCATGTGGTGCTCAAACAAGTGAAGATGGGGTACTGGTTGTTCGAGAAAATGTCTGCATAACATGTAATGCAGCTATGAAAATGGATGCATAACATGTTATGCATCTACAAAAGTTAATGCATAACTTGTTATGCAGTCCAGAAAACGGTTGCATAACACGTTATGCATCAACTTTTTTGTAACTATTGAAACCAACAAAAACAAAGACTGCATAACTTGTCATGCACCTACAATAATATATGCATAACCTGTTATGCAGTCTGAAAATGGACGCATAACCTGTTATGCATCCGAAAATATGGTTGCATAATGCATTATGCATCAATTTTATCTGTACGCACTAAAATCAACCAAAATAATGGCTACATAACCTGTTATAGATGCATAACTTGTTATGCAGTTGAGAAAATGGTTGCATAATTCGTTATGCGTCTGTTTTTTCTGTTGGATTCAGGCATATACAGCGTTTTAGTGGCTGCATAAACCAAAATAATAGATGCATGAACAAAAATATGGTTGCATAACATGTTATGCATCTTTTGTGGTGTATGCATATTGTGTTATGCATCTTTTTTGGAGGCTGCATAACAAATATGTAGTCAGTTTTCGAAAATTTTCACTAAAATGATGATCACATCCGATTTTTTTTCGTGAAAAACAAAAATTTGATATTGTTGTTTGTACTCGTTGTGTAGCTCTCTTTAAAAGATTTCCAACGATATAAAATTTGTAAAATTCCAAGGCGCGGTTTTTTAGATATGTTATATCCAAGTTGCGTTGCCAATTATACCCCTGAAAAATGAGGATGCATAACCCGTTATGCAGTCATTGTTCAAAGTTTCATATAATTATGGGTGTCACGGAGATTTAAAATATTCTTGGGTCTGACAATGAGAATATTATTTTTTGGGGGCCTGCGCCTAAGTTCCCCCTTACAAAGCCCAAATAGTTTTACGCCCATCTTAAACTTTAAAACCTAAAGTTATCGCAGTTTCCCGGCCATAGGGGTGAGCAAAAAATCCGGATCCGCGGATTTCACCCGTATCCGTCCGCAAAATTGGGGGTGAAACCTAATCCGCAAGATCTATGAGTCGGATACGGGTGGGATTCTCAAATCCGCACTTTTAGCGGTTTGGTTGCGGTTGGACTTTGAAATCCGCGGATTCACCCGCACCGTAGTACAATAAAAGAAATTACTAGAAGTTTTAAAGATAATGCATCATTTAAACTAAGTCGACGGATTTGGGATTAATTAAACTAGCTGCTCCCATGGATTTAACCACTGAGGAAGTTAAAATCTGGGGAAGATCAGCATGCTCACTTAATTAATCAAGACTCGCTGGTTTGGTGACTTTAGTCCGTAATAAATATTTTAAACTAATTTGAATTGTCACTGAAGGTTCAATCAAGTATAAGATGTTTTATATACGTGCCAGTTCAAAATTTAGTTTTGAAATTTACTTTGGCACGGATTGGTAAACATCGCCACTAACGGTAATACAGCATAATGAAATATGCAAGCTTCGGGTTATGCTTAAACACCATTGCAATTCTAATCTTGGACAGAGATGCTGTTAATCAAGGAACAATAAAGGTCATTGAACAAAATGATGATAGTTGGGATCCTAGTCGTTGACTAAATCCGCGGTAAATCCGCATCCGGTCCGTATTACCCGTTGATCCGCGAAAGTTAAATCCGCGGGTGATTGGACCGAACAAGGTTGGATTTTCCAAATCCGCAACTTTGACGGATTGGACACGGGTGACCCCTAATCCGCATCCGTCCATCCGTTGCACACCCCTGCCCGGCCACCATCACTGCCGCCACTAGTCTCAGGCCGCACCACTCCACTTTCACCATTGCACCCAAGAGAAGTCACCATACCAATCACACCACCATTTCTCTCTCTAAAACGAACACAGTTTGCCGAATTAGAGCGAGAAGAAGACTGATTTAGTTAATCAGCTCCACTTTCCTTACTGGAACTAATCTATAGAACCAACATAGGAACCCGAACACACCAGTATCAAACAAAACCACTAGTTTCCCAACTAAAACCAGCATCCATTGTTGTTGCACAAGGATTTCTCCTCTCAACAAAATAACATACCATGCTTTGTTCCAATGTGAAAATCACATTTTCAAGAATAAGTTTGTAAATGGTCTGAAAAGGAATGCTAGAAAAACTGAAGACGGTAGAAGCTACGTGAGTTCTGAAGGCCGGTTACACTGGGAAAGTGTTTGCATTTTGAGCTGATGTAATTTGTGTGTTCGCGCATTATGAGGAAATATATGTACTGAAATTAGTTTTAATGTATATATTTCCCCCTTAAATCTGTTGTTTATCTTTAATTTCAATTTATATTTTTATTTATGAGAAATTCGGCAGAAGTTAAAACTTTTCATAGAAGTAGGAACTTTTCTCCATTGTTTTTGCTATGACATACACCATGTATTGACCCCAATACCCCCATTTGTAAGTGATCCTCACTAACACCGAAATGGAATCCATGGAGGCAGATAACTGTTCAATCGATTTGGGTAACCTGATGGCTTTTGACCCTAATAAGCACCTCCAATCAGTTCCTTTGACAGGTAAACTATCTCTTCTTCGATCAAAATTTCCTCTTCAATCAAAATTTCCTCAACAGTCACATCTCCTCCGGACCCCCACGTCCCTTCCCATTGGGACCGAAAGGAGAGGTCACGACTCACCAGGTCCATGATTCCATGGGGTGCGTGTTGGTCACAAAACGCTTGACCATATATGACTATTCATGGACCATTGCGATGTTTAGAATTTCAGTTACTCTTGAAGCATTGCGATGTTTCAGAACTAAACTAACACATTCCATCACTATATATAGAATAACAATTTTGCTATGATTCACTATGTTTCTTTATTTGGATTCTTTGTTTATCCGGCCACAGCAATCTTCAAATGCTCAACCGTGAAGAAGAGAAACTCTAAGATACTTTCAAACACAAACACAAACACATCTCTCTTTGGGTATCATAAGAGCAGCTACAACTAAAGTTGCTGTTAATAAGATCGATCCGTCTGTCTGTGTAGCAATAGGAAATTGCTATTAAGTTTGCCACTGACAGTAATGGTACCAGCAATCAGATCACTGACACAATGGACATCCATCCGACATGGACGAATACTATATCCTAAGCTATGGTGGCTCAGAGGAGTCGGACTACTCCTGTTTTCAATCTCTAGCAACCAAAAAAACTGAACCTGCAGCTACATTTAGAGTAGTTCATGATCATAATCTTTAAACAACAAGCTCTATTCAGATTAGAGATTAAATTTATTATTGAAATGTCAAACTCACTGTGAGTTCTGAGATGTCGCTGCTACTTCTGACAAACTAACCAATGAGCAATTACACAGAACTATAGATCATAACCTATCAGTACTAACAACAATCAAAATCCTGAAGAGACAAATGCAGGCCTCGTATCTTCAGACATGTAATCTGCTGAACTCTGTGTCCAAAGTAGAAGTCAGTTTCGCTGTCGTTTGCTCACTGTCTGGGATTAACAATGATCTTTGCTTCTTCTGAAGAGGTTGAACTGCTAACCAGTTTAAAGCTTCGATTGCAAGAATCTCTTTGTACTTTTCTGATTCATCCCGGCAGCTCACTGACATTTTTGAGCCGTGCTTTGTAGATGGAATTGGAAGACCTAATCTCCTCATAACGTCAGCCCCCGTAGAACTAGAGTCAATTGATTCTAATTTTTTATGGAAGATCTTCACAAATGATACTTGTTTATTGATGTCTAGTTTTTTACTTGGAGGTGGAGCTAAGGCTGCTAATCCCAGTTTTCTTCTTAAGAAGACTAAGTATGCTGTTAGTTGTTGGTTCTTGGATGGAACATGTTGCTCCATGATTCTTTCTCTTAATTTTTTTCTTCTTCTATTTCGCCTTTTCTTAGTAGTAGATGAAGTCCTTTCACTCCTGCTTGATACATCGATTCGCGAGCAAAAACTGTGAAACACCAGGCAAAATGAAGGGAAAAAATCAATCACTGAAGGATCCCAAATTACAGAAGAGACTATGTCCTACAGAGGTCAAGCAACGTAAACTAAACCAGTAATCAAATATACGAATTTAGACAGACAGATTTGAACCGTAAATAATTCTTGACAGGGACAGGACAGCTCATCAAACTAAGCACTCGAGAACTTACCTAGACGTTTGTTCCTTGCCAATTATCCCAACCCCATTGTTTCTGCCTGAAATTTGTCCTTCAGACCTATAAGCATATAGGAAATTAGAAGGCGAAAAAAAAGAGAGTAAACGCAGACCAATTATGTGTTCAGTGAGGTGACAACCTAACTAGAGATAATTAGAGATAATACTAAGGGATTACATAGAGACACTTGGTGTTGGCAAGTGGCAGCTTAGCATATGAAATATGAATACCCAAAATTGCACTAACAGAAACAGTTGCAAAAAAAAGATTTCAGTTACCCAAGATCTAAAAATTTTGCAACAAATTTTTATAGCGAGTCCTCAATGTTAGAGCAAAGAGCCAAACAAGGGAAAAACCAATGTACTAGAAACATAATGTTGAATCGGAACAAGTTGATCAATGCCAGATGACTTGCACATCATGGATAGCAAGTCCTCAATGTCAGAGACTCAGAGCAAAGAGCCAAACAAGAGGCTAAAACAAATGCAACTAGAAACATAATGTTGAATGATGCTAGAACACTTGCAATCCACATGAACTCATACAGAATCCTTCAACTGTAACATCTTTATCAGTCAAGACGAGTGTGATAGTACCTGGTTTTGAGTTAACTCTCTGACTCAACTTGGAGATTTGTGATCTTGTGAGGGATTTTCCTAGTGAGTACTTCTCATCTGTGGTTTGTTTGGATAATATGATGTGGGTTTGTTTCTTTTGTGCGTTTTTCATGTAGGTTTGAACATTTTCCCACCAATGAGAAACAGAAGGTGTTGTAATTGTTTTTGATGAATGTATGATGGTTTTTGATGATGGGTTCAAAGAGAGAAAGAAATCAGAAACAATGGATTTTTGTGTGGATGTAAATTTACCGTACCACAGAATTGATACAGGGAGGTTTCCTTCAAGAAGTTTGCCATTATGGTATTTGAGTACCATTTGTGGTGGTTTGTAAAGAGAAGTGAGTTTTCTTGCACTACCATAACATGAATTGCATGAACAGCTTAAAACAACAAGAAAACATGCTACAAGACTAAGAACTTTAGACCCCATTTTGCTAGTTTTTGAGAAGAGGGTTTAAGCAGCTGCAAGGGGTTAAGATGATGTGGGTTTTGATGGAGAAGGGTGTGATCGTTTAAACAGAGAAAGATTGATGAAGTAAGCAAGCGTAAATGGATATGGATGTTTTGGTTGTATCCTGGCTGGCTTTGTAGAATTAAGAAGTAAAAATTAGAGTAGTACGCTCCTAGAAAGTGAGAGATCACGGGGATTAAGAGAGTATCATATCTCTATCAAGCTTTTAATTACTTAGTTTAATGAGAGTTGAAAGTTAAATAGTTAATTACTGTACAGAGATTTGGTGAAAACATCAGTTTGGTCATGAATGATGTGAAAAATGACATCGGATGCTAAAGCTAGTGCTGCTGGCTGCCTGCCTGCTCTATATACAGTTGTACATAACACTACTGTAAATAAGTAGTCTGTATTACATTAATGGATGAGTATAGAGATTAGTGAAAGAGTAAGAATATTAAAAATTATTTGTTACTTTCGTAGCAGGAACTTACCATTACGTCATGACAGGGTAAATCAAATGATACCAATAGTGTTAGGTGTTATAATCTAGGATTAAATATTTCTGCACGAAGTTCTGAACTCTGAAACACTTAAAATTTTTAAGAAACTTATTTAATTAATGATGAGAATCCAATACTAGAATCGTAGTATATACCTTATCTTTATGCAGATGAATGAATGAAAACTCCGGGCAAACCCATACAAACTACCTGGTGGTGGTCGTGGTCATATAGTATGTCCAAGGAAACGGGAATGGTGCACTGCTAAGGTGCCTGCTAATCTGACAAATATGCTTGGCTACTTGTTTTTATTTTTCTGATGGCTCAAGTACCTAACCAGGTTAAGAACTATGAACCTCCCCATCCATATCTGATCTTTTTTCTTCCCAGCAAATTCCTAAGGAGCAATTTATTAATCAAAAGGAAATCAAAACAGAAAAGAGATCCTACAAAAACCTAAACTCGGCATCCATACCTGACCGGGTGAAAGTGTTTATTCAGAGAGTAACTAATAGGATGAATTGAGCTACTCGGCCATCTTCCCGGTAGTTATTTTGCTTGACTATCTGTCACTAATTTTTATTATGAAAATGTACATAAACAGATTTTGGTGACATTTGATGTCTCTGCCTCTAATCCTATTAACCCCTAGTTAGGATTCTGTATGATCTTTGTAAACTATTAGACAAAAACACACACAACACAAAAATTGCCTAATTTTATTCAACATTCATATAAATTTAACGAGTTTGTACAGTACACGATCAATGTGGATAATTTTGTGTCGGATTCTTCATTCATGAGATGGGAAAAATCTTCAAAAGTAAGCGGACAAAAAAGGTACCAGGATTGGAGGTCCGAACACACCATTCTTATCCATGTTGCTCTCAACCATTGGCATTTTCTCATGACATTATGGATTGAAGCGTGAATAAAGAACCTGATGACAATCAGAAAATTCAATTGAAAGAAAAAAAGACATACCCATTATCATCGAGAGTAAATACTTGCTCGAAAGCCTTGTTAAGATTTTCAACATCATCAATGTCCCTGCAAAAACAGAGAAACAAAGTTCAATCAACTTCACATTTCAAACAATACACACAATCACAAAACAAGAAACATAATAGCAACCCAATGGGCAGAGCCAGTCATCTAGGTATCTGCAGGTTGGGGCAAGTGCCCCCACTCCCAACCAAAGCTCGAACTATGTAGATTTTTACAGGAAAAAAAAAAAAAACTTCTAGCTCAATACATATTGGGATCACGATCATGATTATAGAAACATACACAGATTTCTTTCGAATTGGGGTTTTAGACCATTAGGGTTTAATCATGTTCTTCAAGATGAATGAATATCTTGATAAGCGAATGACTCGATTAATCCTAAAACTGATAGCAATGGAAAAAACCCAATTCGGAAATTGAAAAAAGATGGATCTTTTTGTAATACCTAGCTCGCCTTTTGCTCGATGTCCGCCCCATTCTTTTCTTCCCAACTAAACTTTCTATCAGAAGTGAATGTGAATGAATTTTATAGGTTACAGGTACGACGGTTTCAGCGTCATAATCAAGCCATAGGATTATATAGCTGGAAACAGTCCGGGCTTGACCGGCCCTAGCGCTAGCGGGGCTAATATCCGTGCTTTTTTGCATCTATTCTTTCTTCCCAACTTGCCAAGCCAGCCAGATGAGCAAACGGGCTCGGCAAAAATCTCAAGTTGCTCATGCTTACTGCTTAGGCCAATCAAGATTCCGATATTCTGCACACTCTCTAAGATTTAATTCACAGAGTTATTCAAACTTTCCAAATTTTGGGTGACCAAGAATCTTAACATGATAAATACGTATTAATAAGTTGGTTATATATAGACTAGAAATAGAGAAAAATAAGGGAAAATAAATATTCTTATAAATCTCCTTGAATATATTATGAAACCTATTATAGGGGCTTCACATTTTAATAGATGGGTTTCACTAATAGGACAAAAACGGGTTACCCGTTAGTAATTTCAAAAACCCCTTATCTAAAGTATTTTCATAATGACTAAATAATCCTCATTTACTTAGTGTTAATAATTTAATTAACTAATGATTCGATTAATAATTTTTTAATAATCAGGGATAAAAAGTCAGATTAAGTATGTATTTTATGAAGATATAAAAAGTAGGAAAATAAAAATTGGAGAATTTTTCCAAACTAAAACCCTAGATTTGGAACCAATTTACGGTTGGGTTTTTCCTTCCTAACCAACCGTAAGAGTAGTTTACGGCTAGGTGATGATGAACTCCTAACCGTAACTGGTAAAATTGGAAAAACCATATATAATTACGGTCAGGAATATATAATTACGGTTGGGAAACTAAAATTACGGTTGGATATGATGTTTTTAAGATCAGCCGTAAATTATATTTTTTATGTAGGGAACCGATCATGTTATTATATCATATTTGTACTTAATCCAATGGTCATGGTTTTAAGCTAAATTTAGTCGATCTAATTGATCGGCTTGGTATATTGAGTCGAGATCATTTAGTTGATGAAAATATTCTTTATAGTATTTTGTCAGGTAATAAGATCTTGAAGATCTTCCCTCGTGGAAATCAAAACGCCGAAAGGGTTTCATCTTCTTCTAGAATTATGAACTACATACATACTGTTTGACTTTTAAATATCACGTCAAATCTTGTTTGGTGAGATATTGTCTTAGTGCAGTTTGAGGGAATGGTTGGATTATAGGATTCCCTTGAAAAAAAATAATATAAAGTTGGAATTCGTCTGCATGAATGGTAGTAACTAGTACGATACAAGTGCAAGAAGCCGACCTAATTTATACATCATCATCAGTTAAATTTCGCTCTTTAGTTATGGGTGATCCCAACCAAAAAAAACAATTACGGTTGGCTTTTTAAAAGCTAAACTAACCGTAACAAGTTTCAAAGGAAAAAAGAAAAGAAATTCCAGGATTATTTACGGTCAGGTTCTATCAAAACCAAACCAACCGTAAAACCATTACGGCTTGAAAACCTAACCGTGAATAAAAATCTTTAACCTAATTACGGTTGAGAGTTCTTCTTTTTCTAACCGTAAAACATGAAATAACTGGGAAATTGGTTTTAGATCTAACTGTAACTGGTTCTGAAATTGATTATTTTCGGATTTGTTTGAGAAAATCAAATATATTTTGAATCCGTTTGAAATCGATTGATTTTGGGTTTGAAAATTAGTTTTTTTCTTTTCCTTTTTTAAAGTTTAATCAATGAATGAGTTGTTGATGATGATTGATTTTGAGTTATTGTTAATGATGATTGATTTGGAGTTGTTGAATTAGTTGTTTTTTCTTATAATTATTATTTAGGTTTAATTGATAGAAGGGTAACTTAGACATTTATGATACCCTATAACCAACATTTTAGCCACTAGGAATCCATGTGAAGCCCCTCTATTGGAAAGTGACGTCCCAATAATAGGTTTCTATATTATACTTATCCTTTTTTTCAATAGTTGTTTTACGAGTGCTCAATCTCTTCACCATCGCCTTCTTTGTTTAGCCTGACGTACTTAGGAAATTCAGTTAAAATTGGCTCCCTTCTCCTTGGGATTCAAGCTGATAGTCATCAGCGTTTAGTAGTAGTGGAAGCCCTCAACTTACTCTTTACTCATCTTCCACTACAACTTAACACGAATGAGTGTTTTTCTTTTTATGAATCCCAAAGAGAATGGTGCCAACTTTTAACTGAATTTTCTGTATGATTGTAGGGCTACTACCATCGATTTAAACTTTTATTTTTCTAGAGGTTTAGTCTGTATATCCTCTCTTTAGGTGTCTTTTATCACTTGATCAAATCTATGTCTTTTATTTTATAGGTTTGGCAGCTGATGTTCATGGGGAGAGTTGAAATTATATTTTGTACTTCCATCTCTCTTTGCAGAGTCATGAGCGCAACTTTGTATCAGCTGCCTAGCCTTTTTTTTTTTTTTTTTGCGCATCACTTCTTAATGTACCAATATATATTATGATTCTGTGAACGCAATGCACATTTAAAAGATATGTACAAGGGAGCAAGAAACAAAAATATCCTTAGATATCTCTGTTATTATGCAGTGCATACCAAACATCGGGTCATATTTCAATCTGGTTGAATTTTTCTTGCTGTAGTATAAGATTGTGAGGGAAATTCTTTGAAACTTTTTTTGAGTATTTAGTCGAGGAATCCCCTTGATACTGTATATGTACAGCGAATAGCAATATAGCATGCTGGAACACGTTCAGGAAGTATTCAAGTTGGCTTGTCTTTTACAGATTGATGCGCATGTGGAGACCAATGTATGAATGTCACCAGGTCCAAAACAACATCTCGGAGCAGGTTAACTTTTTCTTTTTCTTTTCTTTTTCCTTTCTTTCTTTCTGAATCACATACTTTTTTATAAATGAGAAGAGAAATGTTAACAAATTACAAGACCTGAACTGAAATAAGAAAGCCAATTACATTTGCATCATAAAAGAATCGTAACAAAATCTATAATACTCCACATGAGGCATTTCTACTCTTGCTAGTTTGGTCTCCCATAGAAGATCTGTCTCTGACCTGCAGCCATTTTGGCCCCCCTTTTAGCAGTTGTATCAGCAGAAAAGTTAATCTCCCTGAAACAGTGACAGAACCTTATTGTGTGGATTTTACTCACAGCCTTCAGCCATCTCATTCTTATGAACCAGGGCATTTTATTATCAGCAAATTCAGAGATTACTGTTTTAGAGTCTGAGTTGAGGATTATGTTATGTAACTTCCATTCTATTGCAAACTCAACTGCATTGATCACTACATACACTTCTGCAATGTAGTTTGTAGCAATAACAATACCACCAGAGATGGCTCCCAACACTTGACACAAGTGATCTCTAATCACTATACCAAATCCTACAGCTCCAGGATTTCCAATGGAGGCTCCATCACAGCAAAATATAACAAATCCAGTGCATGGTGGTACCCAGAAACAAGGTTTAATGCATTGAAATTTAATTCTTCTTGGCCCCAAATTGAAAAGGAGAATTACCTGGTTATCATAGTCATGGTTCCACTTGTTACTCTTGATTCTTTGCCCTCCTTCAAACACTAATTTTTTGATTCTGAACTTAAAATTCTGAGTATGGGGACTTACTTGCTCAAACAGCTTTTTATTTTTTTGAAACCATAACTCCCTTATGATTGCACTGGCTGCAGTAATCCAACATTCTTTAATCAATGGGCTCTTATTTCTTGCACTGCTCCACACCTCTTCAAAGGATTGAGGGATCTTGAAATTGAAAACACTACATATCCATCCCCAAATTTATGTGCTGAATTTGCACTCCCACAAAAGATGGTGCATATTATCCTGATTTTCTTCACAAATGCAACACCTTGAATCTAGCTCATACCCTCTTGCAATCATCACTGAGTCATCAACATATATTCCCTGAACTATTTTCCACATATTACTTGCTATAGTAGGATGTAAATATGAGTTCCATATATATTTATAACACTGCAGAGGAGGCTCTTTATTTCTCAGTAAATTGATTGCTGAAGAAGTTGTGAATGTACCTTTTATGTCTCCCTTCCATATTAAGTTATCATTCCCCATTCCAATATCTGGCAATGTGTAAGCTGACAGGATTTGATTTAACTCTTGAGGTATATTCCACTCTCCATTAAGAATTATATCTGCCACCTTCATATTAATATGATCTTTAACATAATCATTGTATCCAACATCATCAATTAGAGGATTATTACTAACCCAAGGGTCAAACCAAAGAGATACATTCTTACCATCTCCTAAGCACCATCTTATATTTTCCTTCAAGTGATTCCAAGCCCATTTTAAACCTGGCCAAATAGATGACAGTTGCCAGTTGTTCTTCCATTGTCTCTGTCTATCTTGAAATTTAGCCTTTATGAATAATGCCCATTCATCCTCAGAGTTAATGATCCTCCATAGAATTTTCATAAGTAGTGCTTTATTAATGATCTCCAACCTTTGAATTCCAAGGCCACCTTCACTATAAGGGGTACATACTTTCTTCCATGATAAGATTTTATATTTTCTAGTATCTCCATCACCAGACCACAAGAAGTTTCTAATTATCATTTCACAAATCTTGATTACAGAGGCTGGCCATTTATATACTAACATGCTGTAAATTGGCACACTGCAAAGTACTGACTTTATGAGCACTAATCTATCATGGAATGACAGTAATTTTCCTTTCCAAGTAGCCAGTTTCTTTTGCATTAATTCCACCATTGGCCATACAGTGGAAATCTTAACCCTTCCAGCATGCAAGATAACACCCAAATACTTATCAGGTAGAGTACTTACTTCCATTTGGATCAATTCCTTTATTTGCATTTTCCTTGCTTCAGTTATTCCATCAACAAAGAGCTTGCTTTTTCCTTTATTTATCATTTGACCTGAGCTGTTCTGGTATTCCTCCAATAGTTTCATTAAGTTTTGAATGCTTTTGTTTACACCATTGCAAAAGATAAAAAAAACATATGAGAAGGATGAATGCCATTTCGAATTACCATTGGACTTATCTCGCCTTTATTTACCATTTTTGATATATTTCTGCTCAGCACATCTTCCATAATCACAAATAAAGTTGGAGATAGGGGATCACCCTATCTTAGTCCCCTACCTACTGAGAAGAAGCCATTAGGACCACCATTGATCAGTATTGGGATTTTTGCAGATTCAAAGAGAGTGCATAGCCATTGACACCATGATTCTGAAAATCCATATTTTAGTAAAAATTGAAATAAAAAATTCCAGCTCACTGAGTCATAAGCCTGGGATATATCCATTTTAAGTCCAATATTGCCACATCTTCTTTTCTTCTTCATTTCATTGACCATTTATGAAGCAAAAATAATTTGATCCTGAATGTTTCTTCCTTTAATATAGGAAGCTTGCTGAGGAGAAATAAGTTTATCCATAAGACTAGACATGCTTGCATTGATGATTTTTGTAAATATTTTGAAGCTCACATTACTCAGACCAATTGATCTAAATTGATGAGTAGATCTTGCACCTTCCACTTTTGGCAATAGAACAAGGAAATTAGAATTTATGCCTCTTGGTGAATCTTTTTCTCCAACAAAATTGCACTGCATTCACCACTACTTACTGGATAACTTGCCAACAAGCTTTGTAAAAACTGCCAAAGAATCCATCTGGGCCTGGAGCACTGTCAGGGTCCATTTCAAAAAGTGTTTTCTTTATTTCTTCATTTGTTGGAACAGCATCTAACATTGCTTGGTCAGACTTAGTTATCACTGTTGGTATTACTTTTAGTAAAGAATTTGAAATGTTAACTTCACTAAACTTGAATTTGTGCTCAAAATGAATAATGAGAATCTCTGCAATCTTTCCTTGATCTGTGAAAATTTCATTGTTATTATCCTCCAATTCACTTATGAAGTTTCTTGCTTGCATTATCTTAAGATTTGTATGGAAGAAACTTGTGTTAGCTGAGCCCTCTTTAACCCATTTTATTCTAGCTTTGATTTTCATCATTGTGCTTAGCTGCACTTCCTTGGATTTGAGTTTATTTTCCGCTTTCACTAAATTATCCAACGAAACATTATCAGAAGGATTAGCATCAGATAGTTGCATAGCTTCTTGAACTTCTTTAACTTCTTTTTCTGCATCTTTAATTTTCACATTAACATTACCAAACACCTTCCAATTCCAGTGCACCAAAACTTTTTTTAGTCTTTTTAATTTGCACTGAAATACAAAAGCTGGATCACCTATTACTTCTTCAGACCATCTTTTATTCACTACCTCCATAAAACCAGGATGGTCTATCCAAATCTTCTGAAATTTTTGTGGAATATTTTTTGGTTTAGGGACTCCAACACAGCCACCCAATAATGGATAACGATCTGAGGCAATTCTCATTCCAACTTTATAACCCCATCCTTCATATTTTTGAAGCCATAAATTGTTAAAAACTGCTATGTCTAGATTACACAATATTCTGCTTGTACCATGCTGACAATTGGACCAAGAGTGAGAAATACCTGTTTTTGGAGATTGCTGTAATTCACATTTGTCAAGACAAGAAGTAAACTCTAGCATATTTCTTGTATTAGCAGGTCTTCCTCCTATTTTTTCTTCAGATACTGTAATGGCATTAAAATCACCAATTGCAAGCCAAGGCTGTTGTAATTCACTAATCACTTCCATCTCAGACCACAAAAATCTTCTTTGCACAGCTCCAACATGAGCATGAACACCAGAAACTATAGTACCTCCAATGCTTACTGTTATCATTTGGCTTGACATTGATACCACAATTGGAGTAGGCAAATGTTTATTCCAAAATAACCAAATATTCCCTTTTTTATTAGACATAGAGTTATGAATCACCATATTTTGCATCCCTGGCATATTCAATTTATTGCAAAAAGTTGCACTACAAATTACTTTAGGTTCAGCTATAAAAACTAAAGAATGATTAAACTGATTTATTAAAGACCATAACTTATCTTGAGCCCTAGGTCTTCTCAGGCCCCTGATGTTCCAAAATAACACTTTCATTGTTGAGGATGGAGGTCTTTAATACCTCATTTTCCTTGACTTTTCCTAAAATTGTACTTATTTGTTACTTGCTGAACTTTTTCCTTTGGAACTACTTCATTGTGTTGTTCTTCTGGCTTATCTTTTGTCTTAGATGATGATGGCTTTGAATTATTTTAGACCAGGAAGTGGTAGGAATTCTTTCCTCTGATACTGAACCATCTTTCCCATTAATATACTTGATAACACTTTTCTCCACAACATTATCTTCTTCTATTTATAGAATTCTTGTTGGGTCTAGAGTCTCTCCTTCCCCATTCATATTTATATTTATTTCCTCTTCAATCACTGTATTAAGAGATTCAAATCTGCCTGAAGTAAGATTAGCAGTTTGAGTTACTTCATTTGGCTGACTGATGTTTGTGATAGGAGTATAGCAGATATCAAATTTTACCCTTTCCATTGGATGAATTACTTGTGACACTGATATGGCAACTTGTAAAGTTGATGGAGTGCTTATTCCTGCTACAGATATAGTACCATTATCCCTCTCCTCTGGAGTAGAAGTTGGCTTGGGAACAAATGTTGGAGATATGCTTCTTGTTTGGTCATTCTTAACTTCTGCTTCTGAAGCTTTTTTCACCCTGCATTCAACTTGTAGATGGCTAACAATTTTACAGTGATGGCAGAATTTAGGTAGCTTAGTAAGTAATACATTTTGCATAAAACTTCCAAATTTAGTTTTAATCCATAGTTTATTTGGGACCTTCTTTGCTAAATCAATATTGATAAGAACTCTTGCATAAAAACCATTCTCATAATTCAATGTAGCTTCATCAACTTTAATAGGTTCACCCAAAGCTCTGCTGATGGTGAACAAGGTTTGTTCATCCCAATATTCCAAGCTAAGACCTGGAAAATGAACCCAAACATTTACAGAAGATGTTATTTGATTCTCTGGGCAAAAATCAGGTATCCAATTTCGAATCCATAAAGTTTGATTGAAAACTTCCCATTTACCATCTTTGATGAGACTCTGATCTCTCTCATTATCCAGTTTTATCGTGAAAAAACCATTACCTAATGGTATCATTTTACATTGACCAGTTAACTTCCATTGAGATTTCATATTAAAAACAGCATCGGAAAATTTTATGCGAAGTAAATCAAGACGACCAATCAGAGAGTATTTCCAAGTTGCACATCTGTCATCAGTACCGCTAATAAGATCCATCGATGGACTTCCTTCAACAGAATTATTAAGATCCACAACCGATGAATTCATTTCTAAATTTTGATGAGTTTCCATAGAATTAAACTCCAAAAAACCTCGAAAGAACTGAATAAAATCACCAGAAGGTATATCTAACACCAATCATTGAAGATTTGGGTAAGAAATCACCTGAATTAATGATGAAGAACGCGAAGATCAACGTCGAAAAAAGAGAAAAATGAGAGTGAGTTGGTCGCCGATTCGCAAAGCGCAACTCAGTACGATTTCCACCGAAGAGCTTGAAGAGCTGTGCTAGATGGCACGCAGGAATGCACATAAAAACCATGAAGGTTTAAGGCTAAGATGAATGAGTATGAACGTCTATTGGATTACTGAAACTGTGGGAGCATCTACTCAAGAATGTGTTGTGGATTATACTACTGAGTTTGAAATATGTCCACTAGTCATGTTAATGGTTTGTGGAGCTTGCATATTATAAACTTTACAAATGAATAAATTTTCGTGCAAAGATGCGACGATGGATGCGGGAACTGGAACACTAACGAAAGTGCGTCCTCCATCATGCTAAAACATATCCGGCGGTACGAGTAAGTTAATTTACAATTCATCTCCTTCAATAATCATGCAAAGGTACTGTGGAACTCGCGTCAGGTACCAACCCCATCCAAAAAGATGCCTTTACTGGTTGCATGTTTTATTTTGAGTTGTGTAAATCTCATAGAGTAAGAATTGGTAAATCATGGAGATGAGAATCATTTTGTGATGATTAATTGTTGTACTCGTTGCTGCTATGCACTAGCTCAAAGCAAGAGGTAAGCCTTAAATAATTTTAAAGCAGACACTTTAAATGTGGGGGGTTGTTGGCAATAGGAATCCTTTAACTTTCCATGGTACAGAGAAGATACGTCTACACCATAGTAAAGTCTACATGTACATTGGCGATCAATCTGGCAAAAATGCCTCGAACAGGTTAAAGGATTCCTATTGCCAACAACCCCCCACATTTAAAGTGTCTGCTTTAAAATTATTTAAGGCTTACCTCTTGCTTTGAGCTAGTGCATAGCAGCAACGAGTACAACAATTAATCATCACAAAATGATTCTCATCTCCATGATTTACCAATTCTACTCTATGAGATTTACACAACTCAAAATAAAACATGCAACCAGTAAAGGCATCTTTTTGGATGGGGTTGGTACCTGACGCGAGTTCCACAGTACCTTTGCATGATTATTGAAGGAGATGAATTGTAAATTAACTTACTCGTACCGCCGGATATGTTTTAGCATGATGGAGGATGCACTTTCGTTAGTGTTCCAGTTTCCGCATCTATTGCCGCATCTTTGCACGAAAATTATTCACCTGACTAACTTAGACTCACAACCAAGGTTAGTGATAAAAATTAGTTAATCAAGAATATGGTACAATTTCACGTAGAACCTCACACTTTAAGGTATATCTTGAACAATAACAGTTCAATCGTTTACTACCATCTATAGAAATTGGACATGAAAGTTAATAATATGCAAGCTCCAAAAACCATTAACATGCCTAGTGGACATATTTCAAACTCAGTAGTATAATCCACAACACATTCTTGAGTAGATGCTCCCACAGTTTCAGTAATCCAATAGAAGTTCATACTCATTCATCTTAGCCTTAAACCTTTATGGTTTTTATGTGCATTCCTGCGTGCCATCTAGCACAGCTTTTCAAGCTCCAGACAGGGATCTAACTTGGAAATGACTTATCGATTCCTGCGTGCCATCTAGCACAGCTCTTCAAGCTCCGGACAGGGATCTAACTTGGAAATGACTTATCGATTAAGCTAAAAACAACCAGAAAACTGATAATTATAATAATGGGCCTTCTGTGTACTCTTGACATGGGTATGAGATATTATCTCCTCTCCTAACAAACCCTGCCAAAAGGATAACAATTGCAGTGTATAACAGAAACCTTTCCTTCAGTTTCATCCTCTATAGATAGACTATAGTACAAAAGTTTAACTTGTTCTCGTGACAGACTAGAATCTTCAATGCTTAAACTTTTCCTTCGAAGTAAAATTGCAAATCTAATCATTACACCCAATAGCATCTTTGAATTCTTACAAACTGATGTCTGGCTAAGCATTATGCAGGCATGCAAATTCTCTCAATTCAAAAAAAAATTCAGAGAATACTCACCTTTGGTATCAATTGATTCGGTAGTCTCAGTTAAGCCATTCTCCGTAATATTGAATGTAAAATATAGATTTCCAAAATAGTGCACGTACCTAAGTAGAGTACAGATTACTCTACCTATTCCTTCATTTGGTTATGGCAGTGGAACGACTCTAGGCTTTGTACCTGAGTAGAGACAAAAAAAGCGACGGAAAACAAGAAGGATTCTTGCTTCTGCAAATGCCAGCTCATTCCATTATTCACCTGTCCGCTCTTTTTCATGCGTATCAAGTCCAAACGCCGATACACTTGTGTAGAATCTAGACCAAATGATAGTTTGCTGCCGTCAGCCCTTTCTCTCAAGCATCAAGTCGAAATGTTGATACACTTTTGAAGTTACCAGACATGTGGTAGCATTCTGCTGACCAAGGAATCGAGCACCTGATCAACTGGGAGATGCAAGATACATTATCAGATTAATCTGTCAACATGGTAAGATGATGAGACCAATCAGAAACTTAACTCATGAGCTCTATACGCAACATATGAATTTAAGTTTTGAGCCTAATAAGAGGGGGGCATAATAATAACATTCAAATACAAGACAAACTAAAGCCACAGATACAATATTAATTTTATTGTATCAAATTTCGAACGAACAGAATTTCTCACAGGCAAGTTGTCGAACAGCTACGTGACAGAAATCTTAGTTTGCACTTTTACAAAATACACGTTTGGTATATTTGGCTAAAAAAGAAAACGAGAAACGACAATCTCAACATTCTTTTAAATCAATAATTAGGTGCCAAATATCCACTGTAAGGATCTCTACTTCATTGGGTTCAATAACTTTTTGATTTAAAAGAAATCATAACCACACCCAACTCTACTGTCCTAGTTATTGAGCCAAATCGGTTATCTTAATTGTTATAATGAAAAATTTCTTGTATTAAGACAATTAACATCTTCGATTAATCTTAACACATTAGTATTCCTTGCAACAATGTCAACAATGGAAACAAAGATCAACATTGAAAGACCACGGAAGTTTAACGGAAAGGATTTCAAGAGATGACAATCCAAGATGTTATTTTTCCTGAGCAATCATGATTTGGACGCAGTACTGCAGGGTCCTTTTGATGTTTTGATGAATAAAGAAGATAATACTGATGATGATAAAGCGTATTATACAAGGGGTGACTATATGGCTAAAAATCATATCATAAATGGTTTGGAAGATGCGATGTATGATTTTTACAATGCTAAAGATAACTTGACTGCTTATGATTTGTGGACTTCGTTAGAAGCAAAGTATCAAGCTGAGACTGCAGGAAGCAAGAAATTTCTGGTAGCAAAGTTTATGGAGTTCAAGATGACGAATGATAAGTCTATTGTTGATCAATTCCTCGAACTTCAGCAAATCATTAACGAGATTCTCGCTGAAGGTATGGTCATTGATGAGACGTTTCAAGTGTCTGCGGTGATTGAGAAGTTACCATCTTCTTGGTCAGAGTACAAGAAAAAGCCAAGACATGACACTGGCGAGATCAACATGGTTGAATTGGGAAAGAAGATTCAAGTGGAAGAGATGTTGTGCACCAAAGACAAGAACGTGTCATCTGCAAGGGACATGACTAACAAGGCTCATATGTCTGAACACAAGTCTTCAAAAGCTGGAAAAGGTGACAATAACAATCGCAACTCGAAACATGCTCCTCACAAGAAAGGTACGTTTCGTAAACCAGAATCTAGCATTATTAAAATTAAGGGTCCTTGTTGGGTGTGTGGAAATACTGGTCATATGGCAGTTCACTGTAGACAACGTAAGGATAAGAAGAATAATGCTAACTTGGTTGAGAAGAGCAAAGACGAGTTTTCTGCTGTGGTATCTGAAGTTAATTTGGTGACCAATGTGATGGACTGGTGGGTAGACTCTGGAGCTACTAAGCATGTATGTGGGAACAGAGACTTGTTCACCTCCTACCAGAAGGTAGGGGAAGGCGAGAAACTTTATATGGGTAACTCATCTGCATCATAGGTTGCAGGAAAAGGAAAGGTCGGTCTGAAGCTCACATCTGGAAATACTCTCACATTGAATGAAGTTCTTCATGTTCCAGACATCTGCAAAAATCTTGTTTCTTGTTCTGTTTTAGATGATAAGGGTTTTAAAGTTACAATTGAGTCTGGAAAACTTATAGTAACTAAGGGCAATGATTATGTGGGTAAGGGTTATAAGACTGGGGGTCTATATAAACTTAATGTAACCTGTCCTGAAGTGAAATTGAATGATTCTTCTGCTTATATGTGTGTGTCATTGAATGTTTGGCATGGTAGACTTGGTCATGTAAATTATAAATCAATGCATAAACTGGCTAGCGTAGGCTGCATACCCAAATTCACTTTAGATAAAAATCATAAGTGTGAGATTTGCGTAGAATCTAAGCATGATAAGAAATCATTCAATAAGAATGTCCAGAGAAACTCTAAACCCTTAGACTCAATCCACTCAGACCTAGTTGATATGAAGTCAGTTCAAACAAGAGGTGGTAAAAAATGGTTTATTACTTTTATAGATGATTGTACGAGGTACTGCCATGTTTACTTACTTAGAGGGAAGGACGATGCCTTAGAAGCCTTTAAGATATATAAACGTGAAGTTGAAAACCAATTGAATACTACCATTAAAACTGTTAGGTCTGACCGTGGTGGTGAGTATGAAATTCCCGTAGGAGATTTCTGTGAAGAACATGGCATAATACATGAGACTACAACCCCTTATTCACCTCAATCCAATGGTGTAGCTGAATGTAAGAATCGTACCCTTAAGGATATGATGAATGCCATGTTGATTAGTTCAGGATTACCTTCGAATTTGTGAGGGGAGGCTATCCTATCAGCAAATTATATTCTGAACAGAGTACCCTTTAAAGGATCAGATAAAACTCCATATGAGTTATGAAAAGGTAGACAACCATCTTATGCTTACTTCAAAGTGTGGGGGTGCTTGGCAAAGGTGGTCATCCCTCCTCATAAGAAAAATAAGATATGGCCTAAAACCGTTGATTGTGTTTTTATAGGGTATCCTGAGCATAGTAGTGCTTATAGGTTTATGGTTGTGAGTTCTGAAATTTCTGACATAGGGTTGAATACTATCATGGAGTCTAGGGATGCTGAGTTTATAAGAATGTTTTTCCAGTAAAACGTGATTCTCGAAAGAGATGTTTAGATGATCCCCTAGATTTGCCGCCAACCAGTCAGCCATTACCTTTAGAGGAAGATGAACCAGAAATGGAACCTAGAAGAGGTAAAAGGGTTATAACTGAGAAAACCTATCCTGGTTGCATTACTTACCTAGCCGAGTCTGATCCTCAGACTTATAGAGAAACCATGACTTGTCCTAAAGCTCCTTGGTGGAAAGAAGCTTCCATTAGTGAAATGGATTCCATTCGAGAAAACAGTACTTTTGAACTTGTAGATTTACCTCCAGGGTCTAAGGCCATAGGTTGTAAATGGACTTTCAAGAGAAAACGTAATATAAATGGAACTATTGAAAAATACAAGGCTATGTTGGTAGCTAAAGGGTACATACAAAAGGAAGGTATAGATTTCTTTGACACATATTCACCAGTGAGTAGAATTAGCTCCATTAGGATGTTAATTGCTATAGCTTCTGTCCATAATCTAGAGATACATCAAATGGATGTAAAGACAGTGTTTCTTAATGGTGAGTTAGATGAAGAAATTTATATGGAACAACCCGAGGGCTTTGTAGTTAAAGGTTGTGAAAAGAAAGTTTGTAAACTGGTTAAATCTTTGTATGGACTGAAACAAGCACCTAAACAGTGGCATGAGAAATTTGATCATGTGATGATTTCTAGGGGTTTTAGAATTAATGAATCTGATAAGTGTGTTTATACTAAACTTGTCAAGGATGCCTGTATGATTGTATGCTTGTATGTTGATGATATGCTTATACTAGGTACAAACATAGATGTTATTAATTCCACTAAGAAATTGTTGAATGAGGACTTTGACATGAAAGACTTAGGCCCCGCTGATGTCATATTAGGGATGAAGATTAGAAAAACTTCTAATGGCTATAATCTGACTCAGTCTCATTATGTTGAATCCATACTTAAGAAATATAATCAGTTTAACTGTAAACCTATTTGTACTCCGTATGATTCTTCTTGTCATCTCATGAAGAATAAGGGTGTAGGAGTTAACCAACTTGAATACTCGAGAGTCATAGGAAGTCTGATGTATTTGATGAATTGTACGAGACCATACATTGCTTATGCTGTGAGTAGGTTAAGCAGGTATACTTGTAATTCAGGGAAGATACATTGGGATGCACTTATTAGAGTGCTAAAGTATTTGAAGTACACAGTGACCTTTAGTTTGAATTACGAAGGGTATCCGGCCGTCCTTGAGGGATTTTGCGATGCAAACTGGATAGCAGACTCGGAGGAGTCTAAGTCTACGAGTGGATATGTATTCACTCTAGCAGGTGCGTCTATATCTTGGAAGAGTTCCAAACAGACATGTATAGCTCGTTCCACTATGGAATCGGAGTTTATTTCGTTAGATAAAGCAGGAGAGGAGGCCGAATGGCTAAGAAACTTTTTAGAAGATATTCCGCTCTGGCATAGGCCTGTGCCAGCTATATCTATACATTGTGACAGCAAATCTGCAATAGGTAGAGCTAAGAGTAGCTTCTACAATGGAAAGTATATACATATGCGTAGAAGACATGATTCTTTGAAAATACTAATCTCAACTGGCGTTATTTCCATAGATTGGACAAGGTCCAAGGAGAATATCGCGGACCCTATGACGAAAGGTTTGTCCAAGGAGATAGTTAGTAAAGCATTGAGGGGGATGGGGCTTACGCTCAATAATTAAACTTGTAACAATCTTAAGACATTAATATTTGTAATAATCGAAGATGTTAATTGTGGAGTGAAAAACCAAAAAAAATGAATTTTTGGTCAGCTATAGAGTTTCGAGTTTATATCTTAACCCAGAAGGAATTTTGATAAACCCTTTTGACCTAATGTAGTAGACATCTTGATAGCTACCCACATAAAATTTCAGAATTTTTGGAGTTGTAAAAGTATTTATTTGATATTTTACAAAACAGAGAAACGTTCCTGAAAAATTATGACGACCAGATATTTGTTATTGACAAAATTAGTTTTTTATGGGGTAACCATGAATTTTTTGAAATGGTGATTCAAACGAAGTTTGTAAATCTAGATGTTATCTTGAAAACTCATATTTTACTTTCCGATTTGGAATTGTGGTTTTTGAACAAAGGTGTCATCTCCAAGGGACATGGCTAATAGGCGCATGTGGTTGGAAACAAATCTTCCAAAGCTAGCAAAGGTGAGAACATCGAACGCAACTCTAAGCGTGGTCTTCATAAGAAAGGTATGTTTCGTAAACCTGAATCTAGCATTACTTTAATTAAGGATGATTTTTTATGTTTGTGAATTCCTGGCCATATGGCAGTAAATTGTAGACAACGTAAAAACCTTAATAAGTAGAAAGTTAATTCTAATTTAGTTGAAACAAACTAGAACGAGTTCAGTGGCATGATGTCGTAAGTTATTTTAATAACCAATGTGAGAGATTGGTGGGTGGACTCTGGAGCCACCAAGCATGTTTGTTGAAACAGAGACCTGTTCACCTACTGTTAGAGGGTAGAGGATATTGAGAAACTCTGTATGAGTAACTCATTTGTGACAGAGGTTGTATAAAAGGGAAAGGTCGAGCAGAAGCTCATATCTGTAATATTCTCACATTGAATGAAGTTTTCATGTTCTGGGCATATGCAAGAATCGTGTATCTTGTTTTGTTGTAGATGGTAAAAGATTTAAGATTTTAATTGAATCTAGGAAACTTGTTGTAATTAAGGGCAGTGATTTTTTAGGCAACGGTTTATAGACTTGGGGTCTATATAAGCTTAACGGAAAAACTGATGAAGTGAACATAGTTGACTCTTGTGCTTTCTTTTGTGTGATTGAATGTTTTGCATGGTAGACTTGGAAACGTAAACTTATAAGTCAATGCATAAACTGGTTCTCTTTTGACTTCACATGTCTACTGAGACTCTCTTTTTGACTTCACGAATCAACTAAAATTACTTCATTAGAGAGTATAGTTGTCTTACCGAATTAGCCTTCTCCAAGTATGTCTAGACTTTGTCATTGCTCATTTACTTTAGACTCACATAGTCAATTGAGTTTCTGCAATGATGGCCATAGGCTTCGGTCACAGAGGAATATCTTCTAAGAAGCATTTTCATAGCCATTTGGCTTCCTCTCGTGCTTGAATTAAAGCAGATGAACTTTGATTTCTTGAAAAATCAATTTCATCATGTCTGTTTTAAGGACTTCCTTAAATAGACACTCCTTAAGAGGGTACACACATAAGCCAAGATTTTTCCATAGCCTGAAACAACAACATCTCTTAAGGTCGGTACAATATGTATCGCATACACAATTTAAGATGTACCTCAAGTATCGCAAGTCTCTGATCATATCATCCCAGTAATTCTTTTGAGATATTTGTGTATTTGTATACACTTGCTTTACTGCACATTTACAACACACATTAAACGCATCGAGTTTGACAAAGACCATCTTCTTCAAAATTTCTTTTGGTTCCCTTCGATCCTTTAGATCATATCAACTAACTTGGTCTTTCAATCAAATCGTAGATAACATATATTTCATAGGTGGTTGTAAAGCATACAAAAAATACGTGTACTATTCAACAGTACATTCATTACAGCCTCCTCAAAATTAAGGTTAGTGCAATATATATCACATATTTGAAATTAAATATGTACCTCATGCATTCCAATCTCTGGTCCTCTAGTCAGAGCATCCCTATGATTTCCCAGGGTAAATGCAGACATGCACATCTGTTTTACACGACGTACTAAACACGTTAGACATAAACTATATATCCTCGAAATTTCTTTTGGTGGTTACCTACTGATCCTTTAGACCACGTCAACCGCATATTAGTTTCCTGTCAAATCTTAAACAACGCCGATATATTAGTAGATGTAAAACATGTTTATCATATCACAAGATATATCATAATAAAGGCCATCAATAAGATTAGTATCTATGCTTATACAAATATATATGTAAAATCAGGTTGCATCAGGTACACTTCATTTTTCTCCAAAGCTTGTAATTTGTCCCACATCTGATTAACCTTCCAAGAATACTTTCTCAAAATCCACTTGTGTATCATTACACAGTGACACACAATTAATGCCTCACAATATGATTTTACTGTGCAAATATGCCAAAATAATTTCCATATTACTATTTTCTAAAAAAAAAATGGCTTCCCGAAAGTGGTCCATAACCACATGTCTCTGCGAACTCATTCAGAAATTGTTTACTGATCTTGGGTCATGATTATCCTCAAAAGTTTTCGCCAAATACCTCCTGAGAGGTACCCGGATTAAAAGATCACAGATCTTATCCCCACTCTTATTGAGATTAGATCAAATTCAACATAAGTTATTGTTGGCACTTATGAAACACTACGGGTGAACTGAATGAAACAAGTCGAGGGGATTCTCTTGATTAGATTCGGCAAAATGTTTTTTTCCAACCCTTAACTCACACGAGTAGTATTCGAAAATGACACAAAAATGAAACATTCTATCAAATATGCCACCAAACTGGTCCAAACATGCCCCCCACATTTAAACTACTTGCCTAAAAATTATTTAAGACCATTTCTTGCTTTCATTAAGTTCAAAGTCTCAATTAGTACAGACCGACCATCACCTCCCGTTGTTGAATTCTCAACACATTTTAGAATATTCTTATTCTAAAGTATCATTACAAAGGTTACAGCCTAAATAGCTTCTGACAACAATCACATACTAGAATTGATGATTCAGGAATGTTTTAGGAGTGTTTACCATAATTTACCAATTCTTACTCCAAATAAAAAGATTTACGTAATCTCAAAATAAACATGCAACCAAAGACATCTCACTAGACAAGGGTTGGTACCTGAAACGAGTTCCATTGTACCTTTGCATGATTATTGAAGGAATGAATTGCATACTAACTTGCTCATACCGTCGAGCTCTGTAGTACCCTTGCATGATTTTGTTGATGGAGAACGCAGTTTGATTCGAAAAATCTAGTGTTCCCCTTCCCGCAAGCATCGCCTCATCTTTGCTCACAGATTATTCACCTGACTAATTCATACTCATACCCAAGATTAGTAATCACAAATTTGTCATCATTAAAAATAGCACAATTTTCAAGGTGAACGTAGATAACAAAAAATAATTAACACTTTGTTTGAGTTTATTCAAATAATGAAGTAATTGTTCATTAGCTTTCCACAACTATATAATGCTTAGTCTACCCAGGCCAACGTTTAAACTTACTTTAACGTTGCAACTGTATAATTGAGTCAAAAGATCACCAAGAATTATTTATTCAACAAACTATTTCTTGTACATTCTCAACTAATTTAATTCATAGATGAACCACTCGTTAGTTTTCTAAGCATCAAGCCACCATTTAACTGTCCTTTCGTGTCAGTTGAACCTTAGACGGCAGTTGAGACTACCCTCTCCTCAGCAGACAGACATCTCAATATAGGCACAAGCATAAACACATTACCAACCAATAAATCTAAATATATTGTGGTATCCAGTTGGAAAACATAAAGAGTTTGACCGCGTCTAACACAAATTCCATAACGGACAATCTAAATTTTAGAAACTATTGCTCACAAACAATGCAATGGCAGATACGAAAGATGCTGACCCCATGTTTATTACCAGTTACCACACTGACCTAGAGATCAAATCGAGCAATATGCATTATGGAATATTACCCATTAACAAACAAGAGGCTCCGTTTACTGACATACCCAAACAAACCTTGGAAATGGTTGATAAGAAATCAACTGCAAACTGTGATGTTATCAATAAATAATAACATAGAATCGCACATAGTATTGTGCTGGATATAAATTCATATATATCCAAAAATTGCTCGTACCTGAGTAAACTCCAGCTAACTTTACCTATTCCCTCATTTAATTATGGCAGTCAACAACCATAGGTTTGTACCTGAGTAAAGTCATATCGATGACCTGAGTTCACGACTCGTTAGCACCATATATTCTTATCGATCAAAAACAAAGCCAATTTTCTCTAAATAATATTAGCAGAAGAAAAAAACCTTTTTTTTTGTAAATTTTCTAAATATTAGCCGAAACTCAAAAGGTGAATGTGAATGATTTTTATAGGTCAGTTAGGTAAGACGGGTTTCAGCGTGAGAATCAACCAAAGTCCAGCGATGTGCCTTAGGCCAGTTTATAAAATCCCTACTTGCCAAGCTAGGCATATGTGCAAACGGGCTCGGCAAAAATCCCGCTTCCCAATTTCTCGTTTTTGTGTATTTCTGCGGTAACCATAAATTAAAAAAAAAAAAAAAAACAAGGCAATTGTAATACCAGTAATTTATCCATTTAGTGTTTGTATCAGCTGCCTAGCTTTTTTATCTTTTTAGGGCTTCACTTGTGATTCTGTCGATTTCTTTTCCATGTACACCTAAAGATCCTGGCATTTTTAGGATTCAAAAGGGATTAGGGGCCAATAATTTATACCCAGCCAAGGGCACTAGTTAAGGGATACCCTATAGGATATTGAAGTTACCTAAATGCCCTTCAAGTAAAAAGAAAATAAAAACCAAATCAAAAACATTTCAACCCATTTCAACTATTCTTCTTCTGCTCTTCCCCTTCACTCCCGATTGTGGAGGAATTTTTTTTTCCCCTCGTTCTTCAATTCAACTCATCGTCGTCGTGAATCATAAAATCAAAACATCGTCGATTCTTTTTTTCAACGATGTCTACAAAAGATAAACCCAAAAGAGCTCGAACGAAAAACGTTGTTCGTGGTGTGGATCCACATATTGGAATTGCAGCAAGAAATAAAGAAATTGTTGCTGAAAATGACGAAGAACACGAAGCCGCGGATGTAGTTGGTGGTGGCGAATCTGATAGTCAAACACTCTGGCAACTTCAAATGGCCCCAATTAGGTAAGACTCTATCATTTTTTGGGTTTATTTCGCTTTAATTCGACGAATCAAGAAAAAAAAAAATCTAGGGTTTTCGGTTATTTACCCAGATTCGGGAGATATTCATGCTAACTGACTTCCGAATGTAGTCGTGTTCTTCATTTCTCAAGAACATCGACAGTATTCAGGAGATAGATTTATAGGTTAACTGACGAATATTGTTGGTCACATCTTCCTGTGTACAAAGTGGTTATAATCGGTAGGTTAATGATTTTTTTGTTTTCCGAATATCTTGATGTAGAGACACAGTAATCGGAATTACACTTACTACCGAATATATATATTTTGAAAAATTCTCAAAATTGTGATTTAGGCAAAATCCTATTTTGGGGCCAGCATATATTCGGAAGAGAATATAAGTTATATACGTCCGATTGTAAAATGTTGAAACTGGTATAGTTTTGGGGCCATATATCATTCGGTAGAAATTATTATTAATGACTTCCGATTATATAGGATGAAAAACTTAGAATTTCTGAACTCCAATTGATGAATATTCAGTAGCAAATATATTTGATTATCTTCCGATTGTGATGTATTCGGAAACAAAATGTTTCCTTTTACTTCCGATTGTGTACATTCGGGTTTTATTTGTGTATTTTTGCTTCCGGTTGTATAGTTTGTAAACGTTCCTTATTTTGTTGTTTAGGCAAAGTCGAGCTAAGCAAGCCCCCAAAACAGGCGACTTAGGGCCTCGTCGAGAAGGGAGTAAGAAAGTGTCAGCTAGTGCTAGGAGAGAAAGGAGTGACAAGGGAAATTCAAATGCTCAACAAAGTGTAGAACCAATTGCTCCACAAGGCAGTCAACAAGGTGTGCAACCAAGTGCTCAACAAGCCACTCAACAAGGTGTAGAGTCAACTGCTCCACAAGGCAGTGAACAAGGTGGTGTAGAACAAAGTTCTCCACAAGTTACATCCCAACATGAAATTGAACCAATTGATCCAGTGCCAACAATACAAGAAGAATGACAACCAAGTGGTACCCAAGAAGAAGGACAACCAAGTGGTACCAAAAAAGCCAACAAAGGAGGAGAAGGTGGAAAGAAGGAAATTGCTAAAAAAGCATCACATCTTGTCCTTGATATATTGAAGGTGCGGAATATTCCACCAGGAAAAATCCTTGGACTACCGGCGGATGAAGGAAAATTTATATTTGGATACAAAGACTCCTGGGCCAAAGACATATACGAAACCGAGGTAATAATAATCGTATCCCTTTTATTAACGTATTGTCTAGTTTTCTATCGTAATAGTTGTATTAAAGGTTTTTGTATTTACTATAAATATTTGTCGTGTGTTTAATAGTATCATCAAGATGTGGTTCGTCTACTCAAACCCACTGCCGCACCAACAAAAATGCTTGAATGGCCTTTATCCGGTGAATGTGAAAGGTTCAAGACTATTATAGCCAACTCAGGGTTAGCTGCTGCTGCCGAGAATTCAATGTTGGAACATGATCGTGTGGCTATATCGGCGTTCGTGGAGAGAATGTATCCTGAGACCGACACCTTCCATATGTCGTTTGGGGAGATGACGATTACCCCGGATGATGCTGTGTAGATTTTTAACCTCTCTAACCAAGGCACAGCTGTGAAGTATAACTACACAAAGCAGTTAACTTGGGCACAACTTTATGCTCTAACTAAAAAGTGCTTAGGTTGGGATGAAGGGACAACAACAGAAGAGTTCATGATGCATGCAACTTACAGAACTAGATAGATCAACACTACCATTTGGATGAATATGTTCTGAGGAACCTTGGCAAAAGAACAAAAATGAACGTTAACTGATGAGCAAGTGGATCACTCGGCCACCGCATATCTCCTTTGTGTATTGGGATGTGTCATTTTCCCCAATAATTCTGGCAACCGGATCGACGCCAACCTTTTATAACTTTTGGATCCTCTCCATGAAGTCGGTGACTACTCTTGGGCCACGGCATGCCTAGCATTGTTGATGGAAGAGTTGAGAAAGGCGTCGAGGCAAGGAACTAGCCAAGTTGGAGGGAACGTGGCTCTATTGTACGGTTTTTTAAACTCTATAAGTCCATCTATAGTTATTCGGTAGATAATACATATGATGCATATTCTGAACTCCAAATGATGCATATTCGGTAGGAATCACACCAAATTAACTTCCAAATGTAGTTTATTTGGAAACATAATACTTCCTTTTGCTTCCGATTATTAACAATCGGAACTTAGTGTTGAGAACTTACTACCGATTTTATAGGCTAAAAAATTGGAGTTTACTGAACTCCAAATGATGCATATTCGGTAGGAATTACACATTTTTAACTTCCGAATGTGGTTTATTCGGAAACACAGTATTTACATTTCCCTCCGAATATTTAGAATCGGAACTTAGTGTTGGGAAATTACTACCGATTATATAGGCCAAAAAGTTAAGAGTTTACTGAACTCCAAATGATGCATATTTGGTAGTAAGTACATATTATTAACTTCCGAATATGCTTTATTCGGTAATCACAAACTTCCGAATATGTATATTCGGTTTCAATTTATGTACTGTTACTTCCGATTGTTTAGAATCCATTTCCTAAAACTTGGTTTCTTATCTATATAGGCATGGATCTATGACCACTTCCCTATCCTGAAGTTGGCCGGAGAGAACCCGGAGTGGCGCAAAGGTACTCCTAGAGGAACAAAGTATATCTTCGAAGATAACCGTTCTAGGTCAAAAGAGCAACAGTTGATTCGTATGAGGGAGATTTTGGACCAAATGAAGGCCTCAGATGTATGCTTTGATCCATGCAAGGAAGACCGAGATAGTGGGCATATAAATGTTCGGTCGGACTTATCCCTTTATTTTGGACCGTTGTGGCACCCCACATGATATGTGATGTACAACCCCTCTAGGGTGATGAGGCAACATGGGTATCTACAACATCAACCAATGGATCATTTCGGGGATTTCTACAAATTGGAGTTGGAAAACTTCTCTTCTAGTGGTGACAATCTCACGATAGTTCACTCAGGCCCACCTAGTGTTCTTGATAACTGGGATAAGAGGACAAGTTTCATTATCAACATTGGTTGACCTGTCACCCGAGGTAATGAAAATTCTCCAGGCTATATGAGTTGGTATAAGAAGGTATCCCATCCTTTGGTTATCCGTGAAGTTAAATCAAAGACTACTTCGACGGGGTCCAATTATAATTGTATCATCAAAGACAAACCAAATGGTTATGATAGACTGGTGTGTATTCTTATAACATTTTTCGTTTTATATTATGGCCATAAATCTTAGGTAATATCCATTTGATGTTATGTCATTATGTATAAAAACAGGTGAATAGGTTCAAGCGTGTTTCCAACATGTTAACTGCATGCATGGGGAGTTGAACTCCCGTGCCAGTTGAGAGGATAAAAGAGGATAGAGACCTAGTTGATAATATGGATAATGAAGATTATGCAGCTCAGTTTTTGGAGAAAGGCACGAAGAAGCATCCGCCCAAGATGGCAGTATCAAAGACGGGTAAAAGAACTCGAGCTTCATCGAGCGCTGAAGGTGCTCAAACTCGTGGTCGTGCAGGACTTGGAGGTAGTGATGTAATTTTAGATAGTGGTAAGAAATGAGGTTGTCGTTCACTCGGACTTGTAGAGATTAAAGTTTTTAAAAATACTAAATAAATATATACAAAGACTATTAACAATGGGCAAGAGGTACTGGGACTAAGGATTTAGCCAATCTTTATAACATAAGGTTCACTTATTTATTCTCAACAATTTTAGCTAAAGAAATATAAACATGGACTCTACTTTTGCCAAGGTAGATTCTCAAAACATTGATTGTAAATGTTAAGCATGGGACATCAAATCACCTAAGCTAAGCATGACCCATCTAATCAAATGACAACCAATTTAATCAAATCATATTTCAATTAATTTTAATGCAAAAGTCATAAAAAGAAAATAAATTTACCCATGTATGAAGTTCGGCCTCCTCCATCGTCCCAGTGTTGGGGTTTAACTCATCATGTCGAAAACACACTCAAAATATGTATTCATGGCTCAAAAAGTGTTTACAAGAAGAGAAAATAATGAAACAGGAAATCTGCAACAGCACAGGTGCGTTACAGACCGACTGTTTCAACTCTCAACTGTTATGATGAAGATAATCGTTACAAATCTGAAGATAAATGTTGCAGAAGAGGATGAAGAAACTGTTACAATGAAGATAAATGTTGCAAACCAGTTGAAGAAACTGTTACAACGAAGATAAATGTTGCAAACCAGTTGAAGAAACTGTTACAATCAGTTGAAGAAACCGTCGTTGTTTCTCTGTTCTTCACGAGCAGCAGCAGCAGCAACAACAGAGTTCTGAAAACTCTTGATTCACGCCTCCTGAGCTCTCCTCTCGATCCCAAACTCTCGACACCCCTTCTATATGACCTGGGTAATCTATTTATACCCGAAATATGCATTGAATCTCCTCCATAACTTCAAAAAATCTTCTCTTTATTATTTTTATTCTCACGGCAATAATTTCCATTTTTTGATCTTCCACACGCATGCAGCTGTATTTCTTTCATTCTATACCTTATTCACGCTCCAGGATATCTATTGAGTCTTCCAAACACGTGCAGTACACGTTTAAATTTCTCACAACTCGTGCAAGCTCATGTTTTTCCTCTAACTCCATGTTTGGATTAAAACAAGTTATCTAGCCAAATTTGATCGATAAAATCACCCATACTAGATTTCTATAGTCATATCACGTCTACCCACTAAGTTTCAGGGATTGAATCTCACTAAATCACGTCCAAACATCCGATTGAAATTCTGCCAGTGAAAGGGAATATTTTTCCGCCAAAAATATTTTTTTGAATTTGAGAAGAACATGTCCTTCCCCTAATCCTGCACGGGTGTCCCTTTAGCGCTTGTCTTATGGGGTGCAAATAGTAATTTTTGGGCGTAGATAGTAAATTTTCCGGGGTTCCTCCGACACATTTTTGGGGTGCTTCCGGTGCATTTCTGGGGTGCCTTTAGTACTCTATCCTGGGGTGTAAAACACCATTTTTCGAGCCAATTTCGCCGCAAGAGCTTATTTCTCTAAAAATACCTACAAAGGCATAAAATAACAAAATAAATACAAAATCGAACACTAAAAATATATACAATTGAGACATATTAGACACAATAATGCGTCTATCAAATACCCCCAAACTTATTATTTGCTAGTCCCGAGCAAATTTAATCTACAAAATAAAATCCTAACTCACTGTCGCAGGCATCGCGATTACACTTAGCGTGTGCAACAAGCCTTTGAACCCCTAGGTGGCCCTAGTGGCCGAGTTATAGTCTCGGGAGGATTTACCAGAGGTGTACCCACAAAACCTTTACTCCATACCCTAGCTATCTACGCAGAACCTTGAAATGGCACTAAAGAACCTCCATGGTTGGCATACTTATTGATTATGGGAGGAAGTACCCTGATGCGAAATTCCAATTGCTATACACGAGTTTGCACTCAAACATACTAAAATTCATATATAAGTGACAGAGCTCTACTCAGATAGTTTCACTATGGACATCAATATCTGGAGTCAACAAATCACATGGATAGATTAAGAGATGGATATAGAAAAACATAGATGGTTTTGATGTTGACTAGGTGAACGGTGTTTCTCATATCTGTCTGAAGGCCACTGCCAAAATGAACCTATCCTAATGGACTGAAATACTGGTCTGACTAATATCAACACAACTGGCATATACAAGGGAACCAGTGGTCGATAATCCTAATTATAGATCAACTCGGCTGGCATATACAAGGGAACCAGCGGTCGATTTATTGAACACACATTTATTATTTATTTATTTAGAACTAACAACATGATTAGATCTTGTGGATCCAAGCGCATGCTTCTTGTCAGCAGATTACATGGTAATTCCCGTGGATCCTGCATTCCACGCTTGTTTAGGCGACGGAGACAGGGAGAACACACACATATTGCTATCCAAGTGTTAAAATTTATTCCGATTGGTCTATTGGTCTGGTCTTTTTTTATTATTTTTATTTTTATTATTTTATTTATTATTATTATTATTTATTATTATTATCTAGTATCTCAATCACTCTATTACACCATAGCAGTGGTAACAACTTGAATCTTGAGCCCCACCTAATCACTTAGAGAAACATATTTTAAAAAGAAAATAAAATAAAAACAGAAGTGAAAAGGACTCAACGAGATATGGCTAAACTATCATGTTATTTCTAACACCTGAGCTCTGTGCTTTTACGAATAGACTCTTATAGATGTTTCCATCTACTCAGATTGGTTCCTCAACTCCTAAAACCAAAATGCTTCCATCCACTTAGATTGGTTAGTGCCATCCTTAATAGGCATAAATTTCTAGGCTCTGGAGTTTATTTATTGAAACTAAAAAGCTTTTTCCATACCCCCAAACTTAAATCTAACATTGTCCTCAATGTTCTAAAGATGAAATTAAAAGCATGAACAAGGAGAAACTGTTACCATTTGAAGAAAAAGAGTTAAGGAAAGATATTACCGTGTTGCATGAGAATGGGTTACCTCCCAAGAAGTGCTAAGTTTAAAGTCTTCAGCCAGACATTGGAAAGGATTAGTCACCTCGAATCGTATAACAATAGTCGGAATAACTGTGGGTCTTCAAAACCAAATTGAGCTGACCATAGGAAATAACAATAAGCCAAGAAAGTGAACAAGTATCGCATGACCTTACCTAGTCTCCTGATAACTATCGCTAACTGTGGTTCAGGGTCAGGTTCTATGAAAGGGTCTAGATAAATTATTTTCATTGGCTGCATTTCCTCATAGGTGGGATCTGAATCATTAGGTCCTAAAGTCTGGAAAAACTCAAATAGGAACTTAGAAGCACACAATAATAACCTAAATAACTGAGGATCCTCTAAGTCAATCAGATTTGACTTACATAATTGACCACAATGAAAGTAGTGGTCATTCTTAAGTAAATGTGTCGATTCTATTAACCTAAAGTACTTAGGCTTAGTCTCAGAACTTGATAAGTGACACATTTGAAATATAAACGTTCCCACAGTTGGAAGAAAACTATTTGGTGGGAAAACAAAGTAAATTTGGGTATCATAGCCTGGGCATACCACATCAACCATAGGATGGGTTTCTAACAACTGAACTTCTTCCTGGACATCATTAGGTTCGGGAAAACGAGTATGAAGGTAATCTTGTAAAATGGTCGAGGCACAGATATCAAGTCCTAAGTGAGGGGACCTTCTGAGAGTTAAAGGTAAGGCACTAGGAAAGTGATAATCACCCCCAAACTTAGAGTTTTCAGTGTCTCTAGATAGACTAGTCACAATCTCCCTAATTTCTAGATCATCAGATTCTTGGAAATGGTCAATTGATTCTTCTAAGTTATTATCAGGTAGTGCATCTTTACTCATCTCTACGGGTCTATCTTCTTCGTCTAAGACTATTGTTTCTAAGTCGCTAGACTCTAAAAAAGCATTTTCATAAGAAATCCGTTCCTCTAAACCACTATAGGCTTCGTAATCAAAAGGAAAAACTACATCGTCTAAAACGGTGGTATCACTAATCAAATCCTCGTCCTTTTGAATAGGTGAATAATCATAAAAATTATTTGGATTTGAACTAGAAATAATATAATCATTACAAAGCTCAATTGGATTAATAGTTTTCTGATCACTATGCCTACATATTTCAGATTCTTCATTATTACTATCCCCATCATCATAATAGTACGAAGATGATTGAACCTTATCTAAATAATTAGTGTCTTTTATTCTAACCTCGTCCTCTAAATTAGGCAAATATTCACCATTGATATCAAGAGTAGAATCGGAAACACTATTTTGAATAATTAGATCTTTTAGAGAAGTTCTTTTCTGGGTCTCTAACAAAAGCTTTTGGGCCGACTCACATGATTTCCTGACATAATCTAGGAAAGAAGGTAAAGGAAGTTCACTCGTTGCACTCTCGTCCATAACTAAGTTATTCATTTCTGCAAACTTACGTGTTGTCTCAGCTAACTTACGTGTCGACTCTAGTAAAGACAAATTATTAGATTTAATCTCGTAAGACCAATTCGTGTGTGGATAGTACTCGGGCTCACCATGGGATGAACCATAACCTTTAAAAGATTGGCGTTCCCAACTACTACTGTCTCAGCTAACTTACGTGTCGACTCTAGTAAAGAGGAATTATCAGAATTATTCTCGTAAGACCAATTCGTGTGTGGATAGTACTTGGGCTCACCATGGGATGAACCATAACCTTTAAAAGATTGGCGGTCCCAACTACTATTCCCACCATGGTCATAAAAATGATGATGTCCATAATCAAATTCAGGTCGATACTCATTGTATTGGCTTCTATCATACCAGTTCGATATTCTTAATTGCAAGGGAATTCTACACAATCACAAGCAAGGCTGACTCGACCAAATCAAACCTATAAAATCTAGCAAACAACAAGCATGATGGCTCCCTTAGATTGTTTCTAGACCAGCTTCTATTCCTCCAAAAGGCAACTAGGTATCGTTTTAGCAAACCTCTCTAGATCGATCCGAATAAAGTGAGTCGAAGAGAAGTAGGGGAAGCTCAGAGGAGCTTTGATACCCCCACCTCTTTGGCAACGTTTCCCGTTAGGGCGGCTCTAGTCGACTCACAGTAATCTTCCTGAACTTTTTAGTTAAGCT
This sequence comes from Papaver atlanticum, assembly GCA_023531105.1. Classification (NCBI taxonomy): domain Eukaryota; kingdom Viridiplantae; phylum Streptophyta; class Magnoliopsida; order Ranunculales; family Papaveraceae; genus Papaver; species Papaver atlanticum. The sequence goes on from JAJJMB010012081.1 coordinate 1,195,854, forward strand.
AATAAGATACCCAATACTTCCCTTTGAATGACTTTCCTACAAGCTCGTTACCCTATCGGTCTCGTTCTAATCAGTATTTTAATCTTGGGTTCGCGTAGGTTATGTGTTCCTAAGGCGGGCAAGAAGAGAACGGTGATGAAATCCGAACCCTTATCTTGTATGGCCTGGCCTTGCCCTTTACTAGGAAACTAAAGTCCGTATTCAAAACCTCAACATATATGCACCTTAAGGAAGACAGTAAACCCGCTGACAGGGGATTCGCGGGTGTTTAGAAGCTTACCTCCCGTACCAGACGGGCGATGAAACGGTTGTAGTCGACTCGGGCCACGACTCCTATGTCATGTACGAACCCGAGGGGCCGAGACGATATCGTAATCGTCGTCCTTCCCTGCAAACAGTTTATATTTATATATATAAAAATGTACCCTTCCATAGGGTTTAAAAATAATTAAAGTCCAATGTTTAATGTTCCAAAAATAAAAATAAAATACAAAAATAAAGTCCTATTTACAGTTTCTAAAAAAAAAAAAAAAAAAATCTAATTAATTAAAAAAAATATCTTCATCTTTTCTCCGTTCTTTTCGCTTTGTCTAGCTTTTAATCCCCTGGGTCTTTCGTCTCCAATTCCTCTTTGATTCAAAACCTGCAACAAAAAGAAAAATACCCAAGAAACGTAAAAAAGAACAAAAGAATAAAAATATAAAAACTCTAAATCTAAAAACAAATCCGCGTCGGCGGCGCCAAAAATTGATCGAATTTTGAATAGTGGTAGTAAAAGGTTCGTAAGACTTGTGAAAGCAATTGAATTTAGACTTATTTAAACTAAAAGTAGAGAAAATTTAAATCCAAAATTGTTTTTTTTTTAAGATTGAAAATAACCAAGACACTAGATTCCACTATTACACATGAATGAATGATGATAAAAACTCCAAAACTCTAATTATTTTTAAAATATCTTTTTCTTAATTCACAAATTATCAAGCATATTCTCAAACATTAATTGTATCCCTTAAGCATAGATTATCTAACCAAAGTATAACCTATCTAATTGAATCACAACTAATTAGGAAAAATTATGCAAACAATTAAAATTCTGCAAAGCAGTGATTTGAGTGAATTATAAATTGCAAATTAGAGAAAAGTAAAATAATTACCAATTATTCATGCAACAATAGCTTCCTCCGTGCCTTGATTACGCGAGAATTAGCTCATCATTATCATGGAAACATGCTCATAATTCATCTTTATTAATGCTCAAAAATGATTCACAAATGATGAAATGGGAGAAAAAATGATAAAAACCGGGTTTTGTAACACTTATATTTGTTACAAAATCAATTGTTACAGAAAACGATAAAGGAATACCGTCACTAGCACTGTTGACGAACGACGGTCTTTAAGGGTCTTATGTTCTTCGTACCTTCTTCACCAACAGAAAGCAGCAACTTCCTGTAACTTTTTTTCTCGATTTTTTTGATGCTCTAAACGTCTCCCTATTCTCTCCCTGAACTCTCTGCCCCTCTATGAGTCTCCTACAGCCTTTATATAATCACAGGACCAAGAATACATTCGTAATGACTCAAAAATCTTCTCGATATCCAACCATTAACTCATGAATATTTTCTTTTCTGTTTTATGTTCTCACGCATCTATTCGCAGTATACACGCTCCAACACTTCCTTGTTTGACTCCTCCACACTTCTGCAGCAACCAAACTCTATCAAAACTCAATCAACACACGTTCAAGCACGCTGTACTCCGAGATTGCATATTTTCTTCCCAACGAATATCCAGCCCAACTGAACGCATTAAAACACTCATACCACCATTGTTTGGGCATATCACGTTCATCCCAATCAAAATCAGTGATTGAATCTCACTGAAACTCCTCAAAAAATCCAACAGAAAATTCCGCAGAAAACTGGAATTTTTCCCGCCAAAATTCTTTTTCAAACGATGAAGAAGGGTGTCCCCCTAACCAGACCGGGGGTGCGAATAGCAGGTGCCCAACTGAGGTGCCCCTTATCCAAACTGAGAGTCCGAATAACAAATGTCCCTTGGGTGCCTTTAGACTTTTTTGGGGTGTTTTCAACACTTTTTCGGGGTTCCTCCGGTGTATTTTTGGGGTGCTTCCGGTGCATTTCTGGGGTGCCTTTAGTACTCTATCCTGGGGTGTAAAACACCACTTTTTGAGCCAATTTCGCCGCAAGAGCTTATTTCTCTAAAAATACCTACAAAGACATAAAATAACAAAATAAATACAAAATCGAACACTAAAAATATATACAATTGAGACATATTAGACACAATAATGCGTCTATCAGGTAGTCACGGTCGTAAAGTCAAAAAGACCAAATAAATGACAATGATTTGTGTTGTGTTGGATTATGTCGCTTCATAGTATTTATAGTTTGTGTTGGATTATGTCATTTTTAAGGTTTGGATCATATTTTAAGTTCTTAAATCACGTTATGGTTTGTGAATGGTTAGTTTTATGGAGTATGAATGGTGTGTGAATTTAACAATGATTTGCAAGTTGCTCAAATATAACATCATGAAACTGTTGAATTTTGATGTACAATCGGCAGATAATTTAATATACATATCTTCCGAATGTAGGAAATAATAAAGATTTGTCAGTCCCTGGTAACAATCGGAGGTCATGTTAACGTATATATCTAACGATTATTACAAGGTTCAAAATTTCAAAATCTGATTTTTGGGCCACTCTATATTCGGAGGTTTGGAAATTGAAAATACTACCGAATATAGTAGTT
>JAJJMB010012081.1:1198640-1219057 GCA_023531105.1 Papaver atlanticum
TCGTTCCAAAATGCCAAAACCTAAGGATTTTGGCAGGTTTGGATTTTTGAGCCACTATATATTCGGAGGTTTGTTAACTCGTTTGGCTTCCGATTATTACAAGTATCATAATCGGCATTTAACAGTTAAAACTAAACTTCCGAATATAAAATATTTAATGTGCTGATGAGTCACATGCTGCATACACTCGTGTTACACCTCGCCTAAACGGCCATATTTTCAAAACAAAAAAAAAAGCCGTTGGAACTATAATTATATAAGGATGGTATTCTCTTCCCCTATATGCAAAAAAATACATTTTAACTCTCTCCAACATCAAAGAAATCATCTTCAACATAATGGCCCAATCATTCATTAATCCTACGGAGTTCACGATGGAAGAAGATTTATCTTTATGTAGGCGCTATGTTCAATTCTATCCGAGGCGAGGAGAAGAATGTAGGCAAGGAGGTGTAATGAGTATAAGTTATTTGGGGAGAATTCACGAAAAATTCTGCATCGACACCGGTAACCCAAATAACCGTCACTTCGTTGATCTTTTCTGCCGAGTTGGTTTAATAAACGGACACGTCGAAGAATTTGTCCATTAATTAGCAACAAAAAATTAGCGTCCATTAATTAGCAACCGAAATTAGCAACAGAAAATTAGCAACGGCACTGAGTTGCTAATCCCTTAAAATGGTGTAGTGATTTAACTTATCTTGTGAATCAATATCGATTGAGGGGTGAAACCAATGATGGTGTTATAGAACGATCTCTCGGGGAATGGCGGAGATGGAAAAGATCAAACTTCCGTTACGAAGCTCATTTCAGAATCCTTAAGGCGGTGGACAGATTTTATCCGTTTAGGGCTCGTCCAAGACGTCCACGGAGCTAATCACAAGTCATTGTAATAGAATTGCCGAAGTATAATCGTTATATAGTCACAAGGATATTCAAAAATTTAACTAAAATCGGGAGTTAGTATGTTATGTTATCTACCGATTATGTCAAAATTTTCAAATTTGTATCAGAGTTTGGTTAGAATCGGAAATTAATATGTTAAGTAATCTACCGATTATACTCCAATGGATATTCATTTCAAAAAAAAAAATAGTCGTGCCTCGAAATACACACACAATCGGTAGAAAGAAAATACAATTGTCTACCGAATATTGTTACAAAAGAAAACTAAAGTCTCTGTGTTCAAAATGTATATAATCGGAAGACAAGAAATATCGCAAACGTCCGATTATGATATTCGGTAGACCAATGTCTAACACCTTTCACCAATTGTTGTTCATTATTGTTAGCATAGTGTACGTTGTATCTGTACACTCGTGTTACACCTCACCTCAACGGCCATATTTTCAACAACAACAAAAAAACCATTGGAACTATAATCTATATAAGGAGGGTATCCTCTTCTCATTGATGCACCAAACTACACACATCTAGTCTTGTGAATGTTACAAGAAAATCTTCCATCGTCTACTATTTCTAATTCATTCTATATCTCATATTACAATCATGGAAACCTTTGACGCAGCTGAAGATTTGGCCATTGTCAAAACATGGTTCCACGAAACAAGACGTGAAGATGTCATAGCCGGAAGGTTAACACCCGAAATCTTTTGGGGGAGAGTGTATAGCCAATTTGTGCGAGAATATGGAAATCCAAAGCAAAGATACCTCCAACTAGTTCATGATCGTTTCCGACTTACCCAAAAAGGGGTCAATGATTACATAACAATACAAAAGAGGATCTTTAACACTAGCCACTTAAGCTTGTCGATCCAACAATTTGTAAGTATTTGCATACTTCTTTTACAAAAGTCTGGGTGGCTATATCTTCTTACTAAACTATACGAACTTAGCATTCTTTTGTATTTTTTGGTTCATGTAGGAGACACTCGCAAAAAGGCACTACTTAGAGGAAAAAGGAGAAGAATTCACATATGATGGAAGTTATGAATTCTTGAAGGCTGTGGCCACAGTATAGAGTTTGGCACAAATTGGATACATTCGGAAGTTATTATCTTATCATATCTACCGATTTTGTTAACATTTCCCTAAATTATTGTCTGAAATTTGTTATAATCGGACGTTAGTATGTTATGTAATCTACCGATTCTGAGAATATTTTCAAACTTTGTCAGAGTTATAATCGGAAGTTAGTATATTATTTAATCTACCGATTATGGGTGTGTTCCAATTTCTTTCGGTTCTGAGTTCAAAATGCATATAATCGAACATTTAGGAAAATAACAAACTTCCGAATATGATATTCGGTAGACAAATGTCTAACACTATCAACCGATTATATCATATATCTTCACAGGATTTTTCAAAAAAACTTGTACAAAAAAGCTGGTTCAAATTACATCTTCTAAACATAATGACCAAGGTAATCATCATCATCATCATCTTCGATCAATTCGAGTAACCCATAGGGAAAGTTATTCTTCACGACGCGATCCCAATCAACCATGTTGGACTCATATTGTTTCACCCAATCCTTGCAATGGTTCATTGGGAAGTAATCGTGCCACTTACTCAACGGAAGTAATGGACAATCTTTCTTTACCCTTAATCCGATAAAATGCATTTCATTCACAAACGCCATAACGATTCTTCTATCTTTAACTGACTCGTCGCAAACCGTTCTTGTGGGTGCAAACGTCATACTAAGTCCATACATAGGAGGAACAAAGAAATGTACCATGCAATTCAAAATGTCCGCTAGGAAATATCCACATTTAGGCATTGTCATCCAGTACGTGTATCTGATTGTCTTCAATCCCTTTCGGCACTTTACACGCGCAACTAAGTCTTTGAACTCTTGTTCTTTGTCGTATCTATCTCCTCGCCTCATCATCTCCATATAGAAATCCTTGTCCTTCATTAGTTGTACCGCCATCTTATTTCTTAAATATTGTTATTAGGTGACATCTTCGATAACTGCCTCTCTAAAGTAACCCATTTGTTCCGTGGCGACGTGAAACCCACAATTGCCATCCCCATCAACCTCGTCAGTGGACAAAACAAACGGAATAATGAGTGGAGGGAGTTGTTCCAAATACTCTTCGCATATTGTATACGTGGTTCGATTTGGTATTCCATGAAGATCCCTAGGGCAACGAAGAGTACCTTTCTTCTCTTTTGTAGTCACAATTTCCATTGGTTGGGTTTGTTGCGAGGCGACCATTTGCTCAACAACTTCTTCGACCACCTCGGCTTGACTTACTTGAGAAGGCTCCGTAGAGACCTTTGGTCTCACTTGTCGTGCGGTTGGTCCACTTTGATCCTTTCTTGGACGACCTATTTTCTTAGGTTCCACCTCATCTTCAAATTCGGCTTCCGTATACTCGTGCCTACAAGGGTCTCTTTTTTTAAACAAATGCTCCTTCAACTCTTTTCTTTGGATGGTCCTCGACACTTCGGTGTTTGGCCTACCAGCCCCATTTTGCTTAATAGGTTCATCAACCTCCCTTAAACAAGGGTGAAGTGCTTCTTCCAAATGGTGCATCAATATTTGCTTTTTGGCGCCATTTGATGCAGCGTAACGCTCAGCTATTCGTGCACACAATTCCGACTCCAAGAAAGACGGACCATCAACCACCGGGGTGCTTGGAGTGAAAGTTAATTGCTCCCAAAATGGATGAATATCATTGATGTCAATCACTTCAATATACCTACCCAACTTATGACGACACGGGATACCAATACCTATCATATTCTTGCAAACACAAACCGTTTTCTCGTCATCATAAGCTCTATAAAACTTCAATTGTTCCATCATGTGATTTATTGCCCATCTCGAAACTGTATGAACAACTCCCCTTAGAAGCAATCTTTCCTTATCATGTTCCATTGGGGATTGGTGTACACTAAATTGCATACATTTCCTAATCTTTATGAGATCACGATTGGTGTATTCATGGATTGCTTCTTGGATCGACACAACTCCATTTTGACAACCAAGTAGTATTTTCTTTAATCGGCCATGAGACCCCTCCGCAATACTTGTCGCCTCATTCTTGAAGTTTCAATATTCATATGTCCATGCAAACACAAACCTCTCCTTATACGGTGCCAACCATTGTGTTTTACAATACTCAACGGGTTTTGGGTAGTTTGTGCCATATTCATCCTCAAATTTCTTCAAGTTATCTTCATAAATTTCCTCGGTCATCGACCAAACGATCTTGTCCCATGCTTTCATGAACATTTTCCAAATCATTCCATCCTCCTTCCACTTTTCTTCAAATAACCTTTTCTCTTCCTCACGTTCTTCCACGGTTAATTTACTAATGCGCTCACCCTCTTCCTTTGACCTCTTGGTACCTTGGTCTTTTAGCTTGGAAATGATGATGACAATTGGATTTGAGGTTGCATTGAATGTGCCACTACATTGCAAGTTTTGGGATTCCGAAAACACTACCGCTATTGCATGCATTAAGGCTTGTTACAATAACCCTTGGAAAATTATCACCGTTATAAATGGACCTCAATGTCTCCAACATCCAAATGAAACTCACATTTTTCTCATGATCCATTAAATCCCATGCAACCGTAAACGTGTTTTTGTCCGAAGTGTGGCAAGTAATGTTCAATAACGACATGTTATATTTGTTTGTCTTATAAGAGGCATCTATCAACAAAATTTGGTGAAAGCATTGAGCCAATTGGATCATTTCGGGATGTGCCAAGAAAATACGAACCACTTTACCATCCTTTTCTCCCTTCTCAACGTGTAGTCGTGTAACTCCGCTAACCACTCCGATTGTTGCATGACCGTTCTACCATCCCATTCCGTCCTTTTGATCGTAGCTAGGGCCGACTTAATTGTAGACAAAGAAGACAAGTTGTTGGGCTCGTCCGCCTTTATTTTACCTTAAGATCACACTCACTTTTTGGATCCGCATAGACCTCACCGTATCCATTTCATTTGGTTTTAGCTTGGAAACCATTACATGTCCAATTAGAGTATCCGGATCATCGTGGTTGTGACAACCATTATCAACTTTATACATTTTCCACTTTTTACCTTCCTTACCCTCAGGCTTATAGAAGACAATCTTAAATGGGCATCCTATCTTCTTTGTATTGCTTCGGTATTTCCTCTTCGTCTTCCTTACGTACTTAGTATTCTTTCCCTCGTGACTCTTTCGCTTCCCACCTCGCTCACAAATCATTTAAAATCGAGTTTCATCCACATGATTGTTTTGAACTACCACGCACATCTTCTCTTTTGCCTTGTTGATAAGCCATTCCCTTGCCTCCGCCTTACTTGCAAATGACTACACGCGCATATAACAAAACAAATATCATAAGTATAAGCATTTAACATACATAATTTGAAAATAAAATAAAAATAATAGTAATGAGTATACCAAATCGTTTGCATAGTGTAGGGAAGTATCGGGCCTCAAATAGAAATCATCAACAAACGCTACAATGGCCTGCAAAATGAAGCAACAAGTTTTACTAAAATAATCGGAAGACATGCAGTAAGTTTTCCTACCGATTGTTCTATAATCGGTAGAATATTGTGTGCCCAAAACTACCGATTTCAATAGAAAGATTTAGACAGTCTCCTGAGTACAAAAAAAACACATAATTGGAAGAAATTTATATGGTAATACTTCCGAATAAAAACAATCGGAAGCTAGAATAATTAATAGACCTCCGATTTTCAAAAAGGAAGAATTGCAATTTTTACTAGTTTGGGAAAATTTTATTTTGGGGCCAATGAAATATTCGGTAGTTAGATAAATTTACAATACTACCGATTGTAAAAGATAAGAATACTGAGTTTTATAATTTTGGAGGAATTCGTTTTTGGGGCCATTGTTATAATCGGTAGTATATATACTCTACATCACTACCGAATGTAGATATTTAGGAAAATCAATTTGGGGTTTTTTGCTTATTGGGTAGTAATATACTATAACGGAACTACCGAATGTACTCAGTATGTTATATTCGGTAGATATGTAGATATATTATCTACCGATTCTGGGTAGTTCATGGCATTCAATGCATGCAATAATCGAGTTTTCTTGTTTACAAACGCATTCAAAATGGGTATTTGAGTTTCTTAACACAATACTTGTATGTTTGATGTATAAGGAGCAAGAAACAGCATTTTGGGCTTTACTTCAAGCTTTACTGGGTTACACCTGAGACCTACTGAAATTGAAATCATTGTAATCCTGTACCTGAAATAAAATAGATACGAATAACCTGCAATTCTGCTGCTAAACAGAGAAGGGAAATAGATTGAATGCCTTGGACAAGTTAAAACAGGAATCTATTACTTTTAACTTCAACTAAAATCACTTTACATCTGTGTTGGTATTTCTAGTACAAGTAAAAAAGAAACGAAGTATTCTGTGGTGAACAACCAAAGGCTATGCTGCCCAAGTTTTTAGCTAAGACAGTCCCTTAACCAAATTATTACATGAGCAAATAACCTTTCCAGGAAGAAAAACAAAGATTAAGAATACATTCACCCGTGTTACGTATCTACTTTTCAAAGAGAACTGATCAGATAAATAAAATACTACTTTGCTGTTTGTTCAAGAACAGGTACTTTGTTCCAAGTTTCTTCCAGTGGACAAGGTTGCATTGGTGGCAATGAAAATACGCTTTTGGTTGAGCTTCCGCTTCTTATTTCCTTCAAGACCCTCAATGCTGACATAGTGCTCTTCATATACAAACTTTGCATGTACTCAATCTCTGCTAGTTCCTTCGGTCCTCTGAGCAATGAACCTTCTTTCTCTGTGGCCGTGGAAACAACAGTTGTGGCAGGAGGAGTGGTGGTACAATCTGTATTAGTATCAGCGATTTCAGATGTTGGAATTGAGGGCACGATGTTGATGGGAAAGAGGTGATCAAGTATTATTTCACACTGCTTTATCAGTTTGTAAAGTAGGTCTGTGGTATAGAATGGCTGCTGCAAAACCCTCTGGATGAAGGGCAAACGAATGAGAGCCCCTGTACGCTTATCATACTTTTTCAGTATCTTCACCAAGCCTGCATATATAAGGATACTGGAACACATTAACATAAAGTTCAACATGCATGAGTTGAATAAGATGCATAAAAACTAAAAAGCATTTTAAATGAATAAAACGCGGCAGTCAATTATGAAGCATGTCCGGATTAGAGTATTAGAAATCTGTTACTTCAATATAACAAGTATTAAATAGTAACTGGCGTTTAAGCCGATCAGGGAAATTATAAACAAGTCAGACATTAATGTAATGGTTCAGGAATCCAGGTAGAAAATGTTTGGAACCTATAATTCTTGATTGAACCAAGCTCAATATGCATGCTCTTACACTGCGGAAGTGCTGAGTTTCAAAATAATCAGGTTGGGGCCATCAGGCATAGCCCTTACAGTTTCTATGCTACCCCCAAGTGTACATCTAAGTTCTATGTTAACATTTTAAGAGGTGATCAATTATGCATGTATACCGAGGACATGATCTGTATATCCACGAGCAGACAGATACCATAGAACTCCAACTTTGTCTTTGACACGTCATTATAATAGTTATAGAGCAAGGTACCAAAAAGAAAACCAACTACCCAAGTCCAATGGTTGTGGTCAAGGCTTTTCATGCGCTCCAAATTCCAATACCAAAAAAGAGTCATTTAAAGAAACTGATGATGGGAGTTGCGGGCTTCCTACTTCTATGTATTCTCATAGTCGACATCTAGTCCAGACTCAGACTCAGACTCCATTTGGATCTAGTTAGCCAATTATTATTTTTCCCAAAATAAGAAAGTTCTTACAGGCTACAGATATTTTAATGTCGGATTTCATTTTTTATTCCAAAAGCATTAATAGAGACTCTACAGGTTAAATCATTTAAAAAGAGATCCAATGAATAAAAGAATATGCATCTAAAATAATATGGGGCAACCCAAATCCCATCCAATACGTCCACACAAATGAGTGATCATAAGCCGAAGGAAAAAAATTCAACGAAACACAAAAACCATTGGAGAAAAGAAAAGAACTCTTTACTTTCATTTGTCCACATCTTAGGCCTACTAAAAAAGATAAGTCGAATTGATGTTTGTCGTTTGATGGCAACCTTTACTTTCTTTAAATGTTATTCCTATCAGAATATTCGAATCAAATGTCTAAAACTAAAACTATTGAAGTTGTTGTATTACATCTCTACTAAATAAAATATTATCCAAAATCCATATTGCAACCTAACTAAATTCACTTTTAAGTATCACTTTAACTAGTTTTACACACATCAAGGATTTCTCCCTTAGAACTTTCTTCGGAGGCGACTTGATCTAGGTTGTAAATGCATGGATCACTAGTCATCCATATATTCATATCAACGTCGAAATCCGCAGATTTACAATGGGATTTCACTCGTTTGATTAAGGGCTATTGTATTACTAGATCTTATTCATAAAGTATGGTAACTTAGAGAGATAGATAGTTTACCAGTATAGTTGAGGGCACTATAATTCTCAAGCAAAACCATTTCTCCATGAAAATCAACAATCTCTTTTCTTGCTTTAATCAATTCATCATTAGATTCCTTAGCTTTTGCAACTCTGTCTTGCAACTCCTGATATTAAAAACATTACACAAATCAGCTTAAAACTTTATTAACATGCGCCCATGTGAAAATATGCACATACAAAGAAAATGCATATGCCAGATCAACTCTATGTGCCACTAAAATCCGGTACACAAATGAACTCTCTAATCTAAACAGGTGGCGGCACAGCAAATCAATAAGCCAAAACTTTCCACCACGTGAACAAAGACCAGTGGTAATAATCATGTGGATGTACCTAGAGATTTCCACTAGTCAAAAATCCAACGGATATATTTCTCATGAGGTGTATAACTCAACAACTGTACTAATATGATGAAAGCAGTACAACACTGCTCACCCACAGGTACATGTTAGCTAAAGGATAACTGATCCAGCACATGATTGTGAAAATTTGAACAACAATGAACTAAAATGAGCCAAATATTTCTACCTCTGCAACTAAATTTTAATGGCGTAATCCCAAACTTTACAGCATAATCAACAAAAATCACTCAAAAAGATTAATAAAATGACGATTATGATAAGATGATTATTACCTTTAATCTGATGATGTATTCCTCTTCTTTATCAACAAAAAACCAATTGAATTTCTCAAGTTCATCTTCTAATAACCTAATGAAATCAATTTCTTCTCGACTCATTCCCTTCATAATATCTTTATTATTATTAACAACAACAATCTCACCATTATTATAATTTTCACCATTATCAGACAACTTAGGTCTTTTAGAAGACCTGATTTCAGCAGTTCCATTACATTTAGGATCAATAGATTTCAACCTTTTCTTCAAATCTTTGTATGACAGAAACTTGTCTCTCCATTCTGGTAATGTTTCTTCGATCTGATTACTCAAACTTTTCCCAAACTTCATCTCTAATCTTCTGATGCCAGAAGCAGAAGGAAATCTAACTATGAAGAACTGAGAATGGATGAAGGAATTTGAGGAAAAATATGAAGATAGTAGAAGTAGTTGTGAAGAAGAAGGGAGGGGTAATATATGATATGTTAAAAGAAGAATATTCGAGGGAGATATACTTTCCCGTGAAAGGATATTTCGGGTTTTATTCCGTTTTGGATTTTTCTATTTTATTTTTTATTTTTTTAAATGGAGGAAGAAAAGGAGGATGGATGTATTGTGTGACTGATGAATGTGAGAAGTACTGTGGAAGGATGGGGACGGATGGGATACGTATATTCGAAAGAGAGATGTTTTTTATTTATTTTAGTCGGTGATTAAATTGTAATATACCACGTGGCAGTTCGCTAACTATATTAATGAAGGATTTTGTTGTTTCACTTTAGTAGGGCGTTTTTCTGTTCATGCAAGTGAGGACGTTTTTAAGCACATAAAACTGCAGCTAAGAGGCAACTTGGCTAAAAATAACAACTCAGCACACTAGGGAATAAACAGTCCACATGGCCTTGAAAATGAACATAGTTCTATCAATGAGGGACTCTGCAGCTAAGGCAGGAATTGGGCTAACTCTCTGTGACTACACAGGTACAATCAGAGAAGCCAGAGGACTCGATGCAAACTGCACTTCCTAGAAACAACTAGAGATCCAAGGGGCTGAAGCGGCATTCCGATGGGCAACATAATGGAGTGGTCAGACTATCTCGTTTAGAAGCAATTATGAACCTACTCTACCACTACTGATAGGAAGTACGCAACAGCAAGGGAACAGAGATACAAGATAAGTGCTGATTTCAGAAACAAGACGAAGTCTGAGATTAACTTCCTAGCCCTGGATTTTATTTTAGTTAGAAGAATAGATGTAATATGGCCCGTAAACTTATCAGTTTTTTGTAACAAGTATGTCATCTAGCACACATGGAAGGACACTACTCGAAATGCTTTATTAATCTATTTGAACATTCAAAGCTGGAATGAACATGTAACTATAATCCGTAACTCTTTTCAGAGTGACAACGGAAATTATATTTCTATAATATGAGGGAAACCTCCTTTTTTCATTAAAAAAAAGGCTAGGCAACAAATGCTTTTATCTGCTGGCGAGTTTTCAATGTGGGATATTTTCTCAAATGTTTTCCTCTACGAAAGGGATCCGAGGGGTGACAGCCCTACCGGCTGTGTTCAACCTGACAGGTCAGATCATGGGGGTCTAGGGGACAGCTTCTCTTAGCAGAGTGGGAGACATCGTCTTGTAGAGATTTTTTCTGGTTCTGAATTTCAATACCAAATTTTGTTTCCAGAAATTTGTACAGACGCGTCTTTTCCCATTAATGGATGTCATTTGAAAGCGTCTGTTGGAGATGAACAAACATCTCCAATAGACACGAAATCCTCGTTAAATAGCAAAGGCTTTCTCCCATTTCAATACATCAAAATCTCAGTTCTTTCTTTTCTCTAAGCATCATCGGATTCTAAATACTGTGTGTTCTTGGTTGGGTCAAGGAAATACAACTCTTGAATCCTATAAGTTGTTAGAGCATCATTGTATTATGAAAGCAATATTTCATTGACCAATTGTACTCCTCAATATATTGGGTAGGGTCGAAATAATTACCGAAAAGAATCACAAGCCCCTAAAATCAATTTTCCGTTCTTTTCTGTTCTTTGTTATGGTCCTCTTGTAACCCAATTTTCCGACATTCAATTCATGTCATTGGCATGATCACCACACTAACATTAACAAAATCAATTTTAGGAGTATAAAAGTTGCAAGCTGATGTATTTTTAGTTCTACGCCCTGGTTTGAACCATACATACGATTGTCGCAAACAGTTCAAAGCTAGGCTATGAAGCATTACTGCGCGAGCTTTTACATAGAACCTAGCTACATTTTGTAAAAAGTTTATTTTGGGTTAGCATCGGGTTTGACTCTCTACTGAAAATGATTAGATTAGAATCATTATTAGAGTAGTGTTTTAGGATTGATTTTTGTTTGTGAAATTTAATTATATGCTTATCCTTATCTGTATAGATCGATAAGATTTTAGCCTAAGCTCTGTAGGGATAAACAATAAAAAAGGTTAAGATCCCATGGTGCATGACAATGGCTCCGGACATGGATTATAATTCACAGTGTCGCCAACTTTATAGAAATTGTCAAACAAAGAACATGTGCCCACACAGCTTGCAGGACCCAGCATCATAATGTTCAAAGGTTTAAAGGTCAGACTAACCGTTTTTATATGACAAGTTGGGTAGTCCAGACTCGGTCAAAGTTTTGTTATTTACAAACAACGACTAATTAGTAGATGCCAAACTGCTCCTAATGCATATTAAGCCAACTTATCCTAATGCATTAGGAAAATGATGAATCTTAACAACCCACGGTACCTGTGGTGACAGTGGTGGAGCCTCAAGTGAAGAAAATATCCAATGTGTGATTATTTTTTTGTGAAACAAAACAAAATTTAAATGTTCAGAAGTCGGTTGGCAGGTGGGAGCGATTTTTTGTGTGTTTATAGACCAAATAAAAGTTTATTTGTTAGTTTGTTTGATTCGCCCCATAATATACGAATCGAGAATCAAGAGTATGTCTCGTAACCGGAAGTTGAAAATGCCACTAGTGCTTCTCTTAAAGCAGAAGTGTATTTTGGTTATCAGAAGCAAATGTTTCTTGTTTCGTAAAAAAATATATTAGAAGCATAAGTTTTTTTAAAAGTCATTCTGGAAATTAATTGGGAATTTTGATAAACTGCCCCATTTTCAATTTCCGGTTTAATAATGTGACCCCATTTTTTTCAACTTTTCAAAAGTACCCCTTCTGTTTAGATGCCCGTTACAATTGAAACAAGTTAGTCAAAGTAGCTTTGACAAGTCAAACAATGGGTTAAATTCTTTTTAAAAGTTAGGGTTTGATTTAGGTTCTATTCTGCTAGTGATATGGATTTTCATATGTTGCTAAGAGATTCGAAGGTTTGGAATGTAAACACGAGTTAGGGGTTTGTAGATTGTGTAAAGGGTGAATTTGGGTTTTAAGGAAATCATGAGAAATTTGGTCTGATTATGGTGGTGAACTGAAATCAAATTGGGTTTCTTAATAGTGAAATTGAGAATGATTTTAGGGGTTTCTACTGAATCTGCTGGTGGTGAAGGAGGTAGAGGTGAATTCGGTTTAATTTTAGTCCACTAGAGCTTTTGAAATTTCTGTTGATTCAATTTTAGAAATTTCTGAAATTAGGGTTCTTCATAGCTTTTGTGTTTTGATTTTTTTTTTTAAATAATTTCGTGTTATTGATTGAATAGTTGCAAATCTACAACTGTTTCTTTGTAATTATATCAATTTGAGATCATAGGCTTGTTTAGTTTATCTCATGGTGTTTGTTTGAACTTAAATGCCCATTAATTAACTGTGAGGTTTGGGACTTTAATTTATAAATCATATTCTTCACTGAAGGTTCTAAGAATTTGGGTTTGGTTCAGATACAATGGAATTGGAGTTAGGTATGATGCTGAGAATGGTTTGTATGTGTACTTGATGTGGCTATGTTTGTGGCTCTGAGATATGATTCGGAATTACAGATGAAACTGCAGCTCTGGGTGTTGATGAATGGTTTAGTGAACTAGGGTGCATGAATTATACAAGGAAGATGAAGGTGGTCTGTTGATGCTTCCAATGGGTTGATAAATGAATGATTGAGTTGTGAATTAGATGTATGCTAGGTTTTGCAGGTGAGAAGAAAACACATGCCTGATAATTGCCGAAATAGCACCAGAAGCAGACCAGACCAGACTCTACCTGATTAATTCTTCAATGAGTCGACTCAGTGACTCGCTGAACCCTAACTCGGCGACTCAGCCGAATCAGCCTTATTCGGACCAACTCTATTAAGGGCTTTTGAGACTTTTATCAAGTGTCAGCTGTAACTTAACGACCCTAACAAGCAGTTAGCCGTTTTTTGAATAAAACGGTCAAAGAATGGGCACTTTTGAAAAGTTAAAAAAAAAATGGGGGCACTTTTATCAGTGTAATTCAAAACAAAGGCACTTCGTCAAAATTCCCAAATTAATTCTCGGGCTACTTCTTATATGCATGGGACATGACCTAACACTCTCTAAGATATCTTTCAATGGGATTAAGATGTCTTTCGAGCTGTCAAAGACGCAAAATTCAAGATCGGGTACTGGGAAAAACAGGCAGAGAAGTGGGAACGAATGGGAAGCAGATTATTGAATTCCTCGAGTTCAACTGTTTAAGAAAAGGACGGTACAATGCGAAGGTGCTTTAGAATATGCTTCACAAAACCACTTTTTTCTCCGATCTTTTTCTCGAAAACGCAATTCCTTGCCTTGCTCATAAGTAACAAAAACCATTCAACTAACTATGGGTACTTAATTAGCAAAAAAAGAATATACTTTTAGTGAAATCTTTTCTCCACATAACTTATTACTTTATTTTATTTGCTGAAACAAAAAAAAAGAAGAGAAATACTAGTTTGATG
The DNA here is from genome assembly GCA_023531105.1 of Papaver atlanticum. Taxonomy (NCBI): domain Eukaryota; kingdom Viridiplantae; phylum Streptophyta; class Magnoliopsida; order Ranunculales; family Papaveraceae; genus Papaver; species Papaver atlanticum. Next base: position 1,212,636 of record JAJJMB010012081.1, read on the forward strand.
CGCAGTATTATTCTATCTTGGTATACACTCGAGGTCCATTGACTAAACCAAAACAAAAATATAACCTAACCACGTCGCCATCAGTCATTTTGCAGAAACTCGGGTAGTTAAAATTGCAAAATATTTGTTGTATTTTTCAGCCACCCTAATGTTGTCTTTGTTTCCATTTTCCATTACCTGACTCTTGGTAGTACCAATTGAGCTGGTTTTGTTTCCTCTGTTGGTACAAAAATTTTGTACCCTTTTTCGATTAATATATACATGTTTCTCAATTAAAAATGCAGATAATATCAACGAAGGATCACAGACATTTTCTTGTATCGTTTTAATTTTATCGGATATTTTTTAAAGGACCACATCCATATCTATTGTTCTGGTAATTGATACTCCCTTCGTTTCTTTGAAACCAAATATATTATTTTGAAAAGAATAGAAAAATAGTTATAATCCCATGGGAAACTGTATTCTACAGAATAGTTAATGTTGGCCGAGATGGCAAAACAGGTTGAAATTCTACACTTTGTTTTACCTAACAGGCAACGGCTATGAAGATTGAGTTTCTTTCCTCATTGGCACACCATCATCACGGTCTTACTCTTTACCCTACCTACGTGGGTCAAGTGTTAGTTAGCTGTTGGACAGGAAACTGTATCTAGACAGTTTTTTTGCGGAAATTCCCACTAAAATGGGAACAAAAGGATATTCTTACATGGTATATTCCTACGCCTTATCCAAGGGATAAGAGGATATTATGGACGACCTTTTGCAGGTCACAGCCTAGTTAGCAATTTGGGGTACGGGTAGTAGTTTGGGACGGCATACGTACGGTTGTTCGGACAGTAGTTCGGAACGCCATACGTATGTGCGTATTCGTTTTATAAATGTGAGTTCGGCACTTAAAATTCGGCTTACATATATGATAAATTGATAAGTATTATGACCTTATTACGAGACTAATTTTATTTGTATATGATTTATAAGATGGAAAAAAACATTTTAGCGTGATTATTTAACAAGAAGTATTCAATTTAATCGCATAAATGTATTATAAAACGAGTTTATAGACTTTTAAACAAAAATCAACACATAAAACACTGGTTAAACAACTACCAATTGAAAAATTTAACTGAATAATTGTATTTAGGGGGATTTTGTGTTTCCCCCTCAAAAAAATGTCCATTTTGCATTACCCCCTTTTTAAATCGGTAATTGGTGAAACCCCCTTTCCGTTACAACTTCCGTGACCACCAGTTAAGTGGCCACGTGTAAAATACGTGTGTGCCATAAAAAATAAACATCAAATTATAAATCTAATCTGACGGTCCCCTGCCATCGTCTTCCCGATCTAAGATCCTCAATTTTTGATCGCCCAGTTTTCCCTTCTATCTTCATTTCCGAAACAATAACAGAACACGAAGTACTATTGATAACCATGTTTGCCGATGACAACGAAGAATTAGAAATTGATTTTTTAGAAGACTACAGCAAGGAAGAAATGGGTCACGGTTTTACATAGTTGTGTTCTTGAGCCGTCGAGCCGGGAATGACAGAGAAGAATTAGAAGTCTGTATTTCAGTGATTGCATAAGCTTAGAAACAATGAGTTCGTATCGATTTTGAATTTGGAAGCAAAGCAATCGAGTTTAACTAGGGAAGAAGATAGGATGATGTTGCTGTATGATTGAGAATAAAAGATACGGATTTATGGATATGTTTTAAATTAATGTCTTGCAGGATAATGGGTTAGACATCAATAACGAAGTCATCTCTGGTTCATCATCAAAATGCACACAAGGTGCTTGTGGAAAATCCTAAATGATTTTTCCTCACTACTTCATGCTCAATTGCTACTGATTTATTCTGTATTGGATTTTGGTGAGTCTTCACAAAGGATTAGGACATGATTTTGATGTTAAAAAGAATACAGAACAAGGACAATCTAAATATCTTATCTCGTGGTATCTTCATTATGTCGCCATTAATGAAGTCGGCGGTGCTTGGTCCATTCAACTCTTTTGACATCAACTAGCATGGTAATGGAGATGCTACTGCCATTAATGGCGGATATTGTTAGAGAAGAAAGTTTCTTCAACACACAGAGGAGAGAAATCTGGGACCGTAAGAGCGGACCTCTCATCTTCTAACACGTGTTCTTATTATTTTATGAAAAAGACTATTTTTAGGTTTTCTGTATTTAAGATTTTTTTTAAAACACAAGCATGCTTTACACGTGCTGACATAACTAAACCGTCACGGCACATCCAGGTTAAAGGGGGTTTTTCCTATTACCAATTTAAAAGGGGGGTAATGCAAATTAGGTATCTTTTTTGAGGGGGAAACACAAAATCCCCCTTGTATTTAAATATAAAGTATATACAAAATCAAACAAAATCCAATCAACAGAACTCTGGTCAGAGAGTTACCTATGGGAGTTCTAGTTCGGAAATATCATTCGGATTCGGTCAGTTCGGATACGTTCGTGAATCATTCGTGAGGTCCATACACTATGGGAAAAACATACTTTGACAACCCCTGACAGGTGTTGTAACCTACGACGACTCTATTCTATGGGTTGTGGAGGGGGGTGGGGGGGTGTGAAGGTCCCCGATTTACTACGACTTCGAGCTAAGAGTCGTAAACGTAGTTGTGGTTCAAGTTTGGACTACCTTGTGGTTCAGTTGTGATTCTTTTTCGATTTTTTTTTAAAGTCTAACACAACTCTTAGTTATATTGTAAGACTTGATATCACAGCATTTAATCTGTGTAGTAAAATTCTATAACACAACTTCTCTAATAGTTGTGAATAGCACTATTACTACACTTGTTAGAATGGTTGAAAAATCTCGCACAACTCTTATTTATATTGTTGTACTTTCTTTCACATCCTTTGTCTAGTGTAGTCATAATCTCTAACACAACATCCTTAAAGGTTGTATATTTATAAATAACAACTTATGTTTTCAGTAGATGAATGTGTAACTGCAACTTTTGTTTGGAGTTGTGTGCATAAAACTATTTTGAAGAAAAAAATTAGGGCTGAAATTGAATTGCCGAAAGTAATTCACATTCACATTAACCTGCCAGTGTAACACATTTACATTCATTCAAGTTAACCTGCCACTCCAATAGCATTACCTAGCTAACTTCAAATCATACAAGTGTGTTGCGCAACGACGATTATGAGAAACATAGCGGTAGATGATACCGTAGAGGCACTGGCTTTGACGTGGAGTGTCATAGTTCTCAATGAACTTCATATTAGTTGGCCTAGCTTTAGCACCTGCAAATCTCTGGTACTCTTCAAGTACAGCAGGCAAACACCAGTTCTGCATTTTCCTCAAACAGCCAATAACACATCCCGTCCTATGTTGTTGTTCATGCAAAGGAAAATTTATCAGAAAATGAATACAGCTTAATCATTGAGAACTGAATTTTTTTTTTTTTTAATAAATACCTGTGGATGGAACTCGAGGCGGTGCAATGTGTTTGCTGAATAGAAAACCCATAAGTCTGCGCATACTTTCTCGATGAGTTACTTCAACCTTCACACCTCTAAGGGCCTTCTTGATATGCAGTCCAAAACCCTCAAGCGAAGACCCTAATCCAGTGGGTTAGTCCCAAGCTGAACTAAGCATGGTACTGGTACATAAAGCCATATTACAATGCTATTAGCAACAAAAATAATCTCATAAGGACTAAAGTAAGCAAGTAGTAGTAACAGAAATAGTGAATGACTAAATGTACCTTTGTTCATTGTTATTACCACCCATCCAAAGTAATGGAAAGAAGCTTCCACCATTGTTTACACTCCCACCACCAGTGCTGAGTGATGTCAAGGTTGATATCTGTGAGGATGATGAAGGCAACACTGAATGGAGACTAGTATGGATTTCCACAAGCTTTCTTGAACTGGATGCGTTGTTCTTGCGTTTGCGCATCTGGCATTGGCAGTATTTAGAATCAGGGAATGCATCTTTTGCACACCTCCATTTCTTACCATCTCTTCTCCTACATCTACCTGGTTCTGGATCTAACTTTTTCCATAATGTTGATTTGTCAAGTTAGAAGACAAAAGAAACCACCACACCTGGATCCCAATTTTTTGCCAACATTTTTCTATTCTATAAACTCCATTATATCGAACCCCAGTTTCTGGAGAAACTAACACGCAGTGATTCATTATATTTCTCAAACTTTTGATCAAATGACTGCTCTTTGTTTGTGCGTTTATTGCCACTGAGGTCTCTTCCCCCACTGTTTAACAGATAATGGATTTCATTAAAATTAACCACTAGAATCTAGGCAGTAAAACATTAACATGAGATGGAAGATGAGCAATAAAGCATCAATATACAATATCAAAACAAGAGTTTATAAGCTTAACCTTCCTGTGTAGTTGAACCACTCTCCACGGTCCTTATCATCTTGGTAACCTCCTGAAAGAGCCACAGACTGCGCACCATAGTTAGACTGCCCATCAATTCCCCACTTGTCTGCATTCCAACACCATCTGAGACTGAAGCACCACCAGTAACCATCTGTATCTTCTCATCTCAATGAGCTCTTAACCCTTGTCAGATTCAACAACACCATCAATTGTAACTGCATTTCAGTACCACCATCTCAAAGGCGTCAGATCTTGTATCATCCAACTCCACCAGCTAATTCCATTTCACCAGATGCAAATCAATTTCAAGACCAACAAATCTCTTATTCTCTATCTAATTTCAGTTCCATCTCTTTCTTTCTCGATCTTCATTTCATCTTCGTCATCTCAACTCATCTGAATCTTCTCTTCCCCTCCAATTTCGAATCTAACTTGTTTGTGAAAACTAATGTCATCAATTTCAGAAGCCAATTCAATCATACCTATTACAAATATACTCATGAATCAAACATCTTAGATCTTCTCTGTCGATGAAATCACCACCACCTTCACTGATTCTGTCAAAATCTCCAAATTCAACCAACACCCAACATTCCTGATCCAATGTAACTCTGAACTACCACTTCAATCTTCATCTTCGTGAAAAACCCACCAGAACCATCTCACAAATTAGCATAAAACCCTTCCATTTCTTCTCGTCTTTGCCATCACAGATTTGGGTTTTTTTATTTTTGTTTTGAAATCTAGGATTTGGTGGTAGTTAGGGTTTCTGTGAATTAGGGTTTTATTTTTTTTGGGAGGGGAAGATGAGAGAATTAGGATTTGGTAATAAAGGGATAATTACCAGAGATTGAACTTTGACTCTGTAATCTTGAGATTTCAAAAACAGTTCTATCTTAACTTCCTTAAACAATCAGATAAAACAAGGAAAAAACTGATCTACAGCTCACTTTTCGTCTAGAAAGAAGGGGTTTAGGGTGGTAAGTGAATAACGAAAGTAATGGATGAAGGTGGAGCCGTTTTTTTTTGTGTTAGGGTTTTTCCTGAAGGAGGCGAAAGTTTTGAGAGGTTAGAGACGAAGATATGAGAGGAAAGTGAAGAAAGTGTGAGAAATTTTCTTTTGATGTTCTATATACCTATCTATGAACGGTAGAGATTTGATTTAAAGGATGGTCATACGGATTAGGGATATCTTTGGACGGTAGAGATTTGATTTAAGACTGTCATACGGATCAAGGAAAGTGTGTTTTCTTTGTGTTTTCTCTATGTGCTGCCGGGTTGAATTTCGACTAGTCATACAGGTCATGAAGTAGCTTTAGTTCACACTGGAAGACTCGGGTTAGCAAGATACACCATTGAAATTGATAAATATGAAGCTCTTTGTGTTTTCTTTGTGCTTTCTATTTTTTCTTCCGGTTTGAATTTCAACTAGTCACATAGGTCATGAAGTAATTTCGACTAGTCATACAGGTCATGAAGTAGATTTAGTTCACACTGGTAGACTCAGGTTATAAGATTTGAACTTCAAACTTAGCAGGGTACATCATCGAAATCGATAAATATGAAACTCAAATATTGATTTGAACTTCAAATGTGGTATAACGGCATACAAACTATGAACCAATAAGCTCTGGGTTGGTTCTGACTTCAAACTTAGCAGGATACATCATTGAAATCGATAAATATGAAGCTTTGTGTCGATTCGAACTTCAAATGTGGTATAAGGCATACAAAATATAAGAAGCTCCAGGAGGGTTCTGACTTCAAACTTATCAGGATACATCATCAAAATTGATAAATATGAAGCTCAATGTCGGTTCGAACTTCAAATGTGGTATAACAGCATACAAAATATGAACCAAGAAGCTCTAGGAGGGTTCTGACTTCAAACGTAGCATGATCCATCATCGAAATCGATAAATATGAAGCTCAATGTTGATTCGAACTTCAAATTCGGTATAACGGCATACAAACTATGAACCAAGAAGTTCCGGGAGGGTTCTGACTTCAAACTTAGCATGATACATCATCGAAAT